>LN483601.1:0-50345 GCA_900002565.1 Culicoides sonorensis | reverse complement strand
GCATGTCGAGGAGGTTCATAATCCAGAATATTAAAATCCTGCATTGGCAAAAAAAAAAGTTAGAGCGATTTTTGTGTTTTTCCCTTTTATTTCCTTGTTTCTGATAAACTCTTCTACTTAAAAATTGAGTTTTCATAAGAAAATATTTGATTCCAATGTACACTATCTTCAGCAAAAATGTAGGTATTGATTATAGCTAAAAATTTTTCTCGGGAGTCAATTAACAATGTAGTGCTCAAATATAGTTTTGCATGCAAAAACATTGAAATTTGAAGAGAACCCTTATTTTGCGGTCATTTTTCATAAAATCTCATGAGTTTCGTAGGTTTTTCAGGTGTACTTTGTTCAGAAAAATTGTAGTTCATATTCAGAGGTACAATTTTTTCATACATCACATTGTCTGTTTTCATACAAATATCTCGACTTTTTTAACAAAATAAAATTAGATGCTCATTTCAACACGCACAGACACTGGCTTTTCAATACTAATCGCAATAGTTTTACAGAACATTATGTCTAATGTTTTAAGTCTTAAAATTATGTTTTAATACGCAGTGATTTTAATTCTGTTTAAGTTATTGTGTAAAAGAAAAATTGAATATTGAAGATAGTGTACATTGGAATCAAATATTTTCTTATGAAAACTCAATTTTTAAGTAGAAGAGTTTATCAGAAACAAGAAAATAAAAGGGAAAAACATAAAAATCGCTCTAACTTTTTTTTTTGCCAATGCAGGATTTTAATATTCTGGATTATGAACCTCCTCGACATGCCTGACAATGCTGCATTTACAGTTTTTATGGTGGGCGTTAAAAGTATTCTGGCGAACCGTGTGCAATGAGAAGAATACACTTAAAATTGTATATTATTATTATGTGAAGATATTCATTATAATTATGAATATTTTTTTGCATGATGACATAATTTGAAGTGGGTGATGCACTACAAAATATATTAGTTTCTAATGATTTGCTACTTAGGTGATAGTGTTGAAGACAATTGAGGTCAGTAGTTCCTGTTATATTTTTTTAGTGTTAGAGTGATTAAGTGCATTTTTTCACACCATGTCATTGTTTATGAATATGAATTTGTCTCAATTAGTTGGAAGAGTGCTTGCTCAATAAGAAATTTTCAAGGATGTATAATTTTTTTCTTGTGAGCTAATAAAAAAACGGAATAAACCATTTTTAAAATGAGTGAAACAAATATTTTTCGTGGCATGGTTTCAGTTTAACAATTTAAATAGGAAATTTTTTAAAGTTAACTGGGCGGCTTTTAAATCTGCACTTAGGCTATCAATCGAACTTATTGTGCCTTCCCGTCATAATCATCATCCTGCCACCCCAAACAGCTACAACCTTTATCTGGTCTTTTTTTTTTGATGAAAAATCTACATGGCGACAAGAATGGATACTAACACCTCCAATAAATGCCCATTTAATTCAGATCCAAACCAAACAATTGCTAGTTTTAATGCACCACGCAAAATTAGGTGCTCATTAAATCGTTTCCGCACAAATTCTGGAAGATGTAATCACTTACTTTACAAATAGGAAATGGTTGCTTCACTGCTTTGTGACTGTGGAGATGATCAAACTATGTTACATATCATCAATTGGCCCTTAAATAACTTTGATGGCGGCTTAACAAATCTTCACAAATTAACAAAAGAAGCAATAATATGGCTACAAGAATTAGACATTCAAGTTTAACTGTTTTTCAAGGTGAGACAAAAAATAACTTTTTGAATTGCTAGGGCGCTTTTTGCTGTTAATCGTTTTTTTAATGTATCTTTTTCATAATTAACAATACTGATGCTAAAATCTAATTACTACACCTGCTTGATGCCCCATTCCTGAAAAGAAATACTTGAACTATGGATTGATGTGATCTAGAGGATTATTTTCATACGATAAATAAATAACTCAAATTTAGGATTTAACTCCTCATGGTTAGGAATTGAGCTCCCGAAATTCAAAAGTTTACTTCCAACAGAGTACTCCTAAAAATATGCAAAATTTCTTCTTCATCTTCCAGTTTCCCTGATCACAATAAATTAGGTCAATTTTCTTTTCAAAGTCACATTATTTTAATTTATTTTTCATTAAATCTGTCATTTTTTTTCTCCTACAAATTTCTTTACACAATTATTTAATTTTTATTGCCTTTTTCTTCTCCATTGTAATCAACCTACATATTTTTTTTTTTTTGCAGAAAAATTTCTACAGGGCATAAAAATCCAAGGAAATGTCAGAGAGCATAAAAAACAAGAAAAAAGGGACATATTTATATAATAATATTGTTTTATATTTTAATTTAAAACTTTTCAACTAAATCACGTCTTTATTTTTCTCAACTTTTTGGATTTTCTCGTACAATCTTTTTTTTACATGGTGAATTTTTACACAAATACAGAAACATGAACACAAATTATTGTTTTAGTTACCCGTTTATTTTTTTATTTTGTTTTAATCTTTTTTTTTTGTATTGTAATGTTATTATTTGCTACTGTTGATCTGACCATAGAAGGAAAAAACAGTTCAAAAAAATAAAATACAGGAAAAATAAAATAAAATACGCTGCGTTACACTTACAATTAAAAGCACGTCGTTATTTTTTTACTGTAATTCTTCTCAGATAAAAAGTTTTAAAGTTAAGCAAAATAGTCTAATTTTGGTCAGAATTTTTTTACTATCATTTGACTTATGAAGAGGTTCAAAAAGTCAAAATATGAGTGAATTTTTGAATTATTTTTTAAATTAATGCTCATACAAATATTTATATTAAAAAGAAAATCTAAATAAAATGAAAAGTTTTTTCTTGTCATGTTCTGAATGAAATTAATTTTTTTTTGTTGTCAATTGAAAATTAAATATCATGAAAATACTTATTTGTTAAATTGAATACTAGACAAGTCTAAAAAGTTTTGGATGTTAAATAACTTGGATAAATATTTTTTGTTCAATGGAAAATGATAGCCATTATTTGAAATGTGGTGTAAAAGTTAAATCACTTTTATAAGGGAATTTTGGTTCTATGCTTTAATGATAATAGAATTTTATGAATTGTGGGTTTTATTATGTGATTTAATTTTTATTTGGAAATTAAATTACTCTTTGATAATCTTATACTTCAAACAAAAAATAAACATTTTTCTAATGATTTATGGCAGTTTTTCAATGATTGGTGACATTTTTCAATGATTAGCGACATATTTCAATGATTGGCGACATATTTCAATGATTGCCGACATTTTTTAATGATTGGTGACATTTTTCAATGATTGGCGACATTTTTTCAATGATTGGCGACATTTTAAAATGATTGACACAGACAGACGAACTTCATGATCGCCACAATCCCGGCATTTTCAACAAATGCGCTAAAAAATTCACAAAATAAACGCAATTTCACGACATAATCATAACTTCCAATTATTCTGTAATCAAAATGAATTTTCTAATAAAATTTGGCTGTTTTTCATGTAAATTTCAAAGTTTAATAAAAAAAAACCAAAAAAAAAATCATACCTTTACAATTTTTACACAAAAATCTCATAAAACCTTTTTATTTTTGCCCATCATATTAAAATTGATGGAGTATTTAAAATGCAATAATATCACTAATTTTATTTATGATTATTTTTATTTACTTACAGATCCATTTTATGACTCTCTGTTTTATTTTTTTTAATATTCCATTATTTTATTTTACTTTTTTATGATATGATGATTTTTTTTGACGTCTTTACTTTTAATAAAATATTCATATAAAAAGAAATAACATTTATAGAGTGCACAACCTACTAAAATACAATTTAAAACAATAACATTCCTCCTAATCATCTCTCATAACTCTTATAGTAGCTTTTTCTACATTACGAACATTATTATTTATTATTATTATAATTGTGCAAATGTAAAAAAAGAGCTTCATTTTTTTATTATTAGTTTTATTATTATGAGCATATAAAGGTTGAGAATTGTAACTTTATTCAAGTTTTTTTTTTGTTGAAAATGAAAATATAATTTCGATAAAAATTGGATTGCACACAAAAAAAACAGCAGAAACAAAATCTGTAGGAATTGCTTATTATTGTTTATTAGCAATTGTAGTAATAATATTGTTTTGTTTAATGAATAAAGTGATACAAAAAATAACAAAAAAAAAAGATACCTTTTATTGCATTCTGTTGCAAATATAATAATAACGACGACGGCACCCACATACCATGACCTATTCTGATTTATTTTATTTAACATTTTTTTTGTAAGTTAAAAAGTTTTTTGTCTTACTGTGCGATTTTGTAGTTTGGTGTGTTCTCGTTTATTAGAAAATTTAAAAAGAAATCAAGTTTAATTGAAACGGTTTTTGATTTCATGGGAACTTGATTAAATTTATTTTTTGACCAATTTTTTATTGTGATTGATATCACAACATGATAGATATGAAAAAATTTTGATTATTTTGAAAAAAATTCAGCCAAAAACAAAGTGGCTGATGTGGGAAAGAACAGATTAGGTTTCTAGGGCGGTCTCAGAAGAGAATCAGCACTCACACCTACAGACGGATCCATTGTGCATACCCATTATGATCATATCTGATGAAGAAGGAACCAAATCTAGAGAAACAACTAAAAAAAGGAGTCCTCTAGACCTGGTTGAGTTCAGGAAAGTGACCAAACCTTCTGAGAAAGCTAAACAGGACAGACACCTTCACTTTTATGATGGAATCAATACTAAGAAAGTACTCACCCAGCTTGATTCCACGAAATCTGGCATGCTTGGGACATACACAAAGCAGATGTGCAGCAGTTTTCTCTGGTTCAGAGCAGCATTTGCACATTTGGATCTACGTTGCAGTGTTAGCGTGTTGGACTATCAATCTTAAGGTTGCCAGTTCGATTCTCGCTCTGGCAATTAAACTTTAAAATCTCAAATATGTCTTTTTCCGGCTACTCAATTTGAGTTTAAGGCTAGATAAAGGTGGCGACTGCTTAAGATGACAGGATGAAAGCTAAGCCCCTTGAATGATGATAACGGGTATGTACAATGGTATGACTGATGGCCTGAGTGCAGGCTTAATAGCCAGGGCGGCATAAATCTGTACAAATTTGTAGGGCACAAATCTGATCTGATCTACATCTCTTGAGGTGGGAAAATACGCTTATGCACTTCATTCTCAGTTCTATTGTAAATTTTTGATCCAATTTCAGTTTTCTTCCAACTTTAATTCAAAAACGAGACAAAAGAACATAAAATTTAAAATCTGCATTCCACAATGCATACTTGCAATCACCAATTCATTCACTTTTATCACATTATACAGCAAAAGTCTCTGCAACAATGTAATTTTCTTTTTTTTTCTAACTCTTATTATAAATAAAATTCCTCACACTTTACGATTTAAACTTTAGTAACAACGATATCAGTATCATAACATTCTAACATAGAAAGTATTTAACAACACAAACAAATAAGCAATTTAAGCATTTCTTGCCCTGATTATCCACTCATTCGATTTATATTTACAATTACAAATAACAATAATAATAATAATAACAATTTTGGTTTTTCAAAATTAAGCTTCATACAATCGAAATGCAAACTAAGCATCAACAAATGAAAACGACCGATGTGGAAGTAGTTCAAGAAATGATAACAAAAAAATATTCAAATAAAAAAAAATATAAAATTAAACATAAGGCAAAAGGCATGACATAATTTTTTTTTGCATCTAATAATAGTAATATTATATTTATATTATTTAATTTTAATATTTTTCATTTCGTAGAATGTACATTTAATTTGAAATAAAAAATGAAATATGAAACATGACACAATTTGTATAGGAAATATTTTATATTATTATTATTATTTTTTATGAAAGTGGAAAAGTAATATTAATAATAGAATTGAAATGAAATGAAATAAGTAAGCATAGGCGTACAATTGTCTTTTTTCGTTCATTCAAATATTCTGTCCTACATAATTTTTTTTGCTTTTTCTTTTTAATTTTAACACATATTTGTTTATATTCGCATTAGATACACATTCTGTTTTCCTCTATAAGAAGAGAGTTTATTTATAATAATAATAATAAGTCAGCGTGTGTTTATCGCCTATTGTCTTAATTACTTTTGTTATATTTTATAGAAATTTATATTTACGGAGGATGTAGCAATTCAAGAGAGACAATGATATTTTTGTATTTTTAGAATTTGAATATGCATAGACATAATTATCATGATCATCATCAGCATCATGGCGTATTGTTAAAAAGAGTATTGTCATCATTTTTTTTTTGTCAAGTTGTCGTTTAATAAGGTGAATGTAGGATGTGGTTATATCTCTGTAGATAAAAATGTGCAGAGGATAAGTTTGGGCTTGACCAAACATAAAGGCTATGAGCGTATGCTTATCAACAAATGCGGGGGAGAAGGGAAAACTGAAAAGGGAAAACTTGACTAAATTTTTGTTGATGCTTTTGACTTCCTGACTTCTTTAGATCGTCGTTTTTTGCGGGTGACTAAACTTTCTTTCTCTTTAACGAGGAGGGCAACTACAGCCCTTTTGTCATTTAACAGTATCCTCATATTGTCTATTCGCCGATGCTTGGATTGGTTTAACATGTTGTAAGAGTTTTTATATGATTTACGAGGATTTCTTGCCCTTATTTGCTTAAAAAACAAAGCAACAATCAATTTTGTAAATTATTAAATTTTTTTTAAACATTAAATTTTAAATAATTGCCACATTAGTTATTTTCTTTTTAAGAGTTACTCACATACTGCCAGATCATTCTGTATTCCTGTGCTTCGTCCAGCAGCTTTTCTTTTCTATCTTGTTTATCTCTTTCATTCTACCCTACCAGTCATCTCAATGTCTAATGACCAAAAACATCACCTGTAAAGAAGATTTAACCTTTTTAAGGGACTATATCGACTGAGCAACTTACCCCTGAAAGACTGCTGGCCTGGCATTGCTAGCTCTAAATGAAATGGTAGAGAAATAAATTTCAGTGGGTCGAATTTTTTCTTAACCCGAACCTTATATCTTAGAATTTTCTTGGTCATTGATCTCTCAAAGGTTTCACACTCACTCCTATTGATAAGGTCTTCAAATGAATGATGAACACTCGAAGTACTTTTAATTCATAATATGACCAATATAACTAGATTAGTTGCATAAATTAAATTCACGTTTGACAAATGCCATTGTTAAAAGATCATCATTACCATTTTTGGTAGTTTACTGTTATTTTCAGGTCACAGACCTCATGTTTTACTAATCAATTTTAACCACAAAATCTTATTTGTATGCCGTGACATTACAATAATCAGTTTGTAATAGATTTATGACAAAGAAATTACTCATAAGATTTTTTCACATACCAACATTTTTCTTTCACACATCTCCTATTCAGAAGTAAGTCGTTTTATTTCACTTTATTTTGTATCACATAAAATTGTTATAATTGTAGTGACATGACTTGACTATTTTTATTATCATTCTTATAATTTTTTCTCTACAGTTAGCGCAACTTTAACTCTTATTTCTCCAATGTCTAATAATAATTAGAAGAAGAGAAAAAAATCACATTTATTTGCATGAAATGTGTTTTACGAACATTTACGACAAGCATGAAATGAAAGTAATTGTTGTTTAAATTTAAGATATCTTTTTTTTTGTGTGTGGATTAAAATAAAATTTTGCTCTGGTTGCGCATAGCATGACATCAACTTATTAAAAAAATAATTCGGCCAAATATTTGATCTCATGATGCTTAGTAGGTTTTTTTTGCTATTATTTTTCCATTCATTCAAATAGTTTTGAAACAAGTTATTTTCTGTTCATCAGTTGGATTATTGTTATAATTTTTCATAAATATTTAAAAAGACATTTTTACCATTCATAACTTTCTTAACCTTTCATTGTTACTGTACTTACTTAGGTGTTTTGGCTTGGCTTCAATGTATTTATTATCCGTCGAAATTTAAAAATGGCCGATTTTTCAAAATTTACAAACCATTCAAAAATGGTAAAACTTCAAAGAACTGCAGACAATTGATGAAAAGTTGGCCATTTTCTTGACCTAGACGGGCAGAATAGAAGCCAAAATACTTTCATTTTTTCCAAATCCACAAAAAAACATTTGAGAAAATGCATATCCAGCAATCACCCCAAGGTGAAGCCCAAGGCGAGGTCTATTTTCGCACGAGTTAAGACCGTAACCATTATTCTGCTATTTCGAAAGAACACCACCCTTAGTATCACCTTTAGCTCAAAGATGTCATTTGTGTGCGAGGTTTTAATGTCAGCCAAATATAAGATAGCCTTTAAAGCCCTTTGAAAATCGAAGGGTTAACTAAGAATTTTAAAAAATGTAACAAGAAAATGTTGCACACAATATCCACTTTATTTGCAGATGAATTCATAAATGTACTTATGATGCACAAGGATACTCTTATTATGCATAAAACATAACTCGTAGTTCTATATTCAAAAGAAAAACCAGAAAAAAGGTCAGGCACGTCGACTTTATTTATAAATATTTTCTATTTCTTGCCACAATAACACAAAATAAAGAAAAAACAACAATTTTCATAATTTTTTTTTGTATTATTATTTTATTTTATTCCCTCACATTTCAAATTTCAACATATTATTATAATAGAAATGTATATTTTTTCGTAATGCAATGCATTTTTTTTTTATTTTGCATATTATTGTCACTTTCAAATATGCTTTCCTCGTCATATTATTATTTTTCTCGCTATATTTTCTTGTTTTATAGAAAAAAATTATAAAAAATTTTGTTGAATATTGTTTTAATGCTTCCAAAGTTGTACTACTTATATTTATTATTATTATTATTATTATCAGAAAGCTTGTTTTATATTTTTAAAATTTTGCATATTTTGTGAAGAATATTTGAAATGAAATAGGATCACACTCTTTAATGCGAGAATGAATGGAACAAGATGTTATATTGTGAAAAATATTTGAGATAATAAGGCTTAATGCAACGTTTTTGTCATTATTCATTCATGTCACATTTTGTATATTATTGTGTCTGTGACAGAAAAGATGTTGTGCATTCCAATTATCGAGGTGGAGTCATTTAAATGCATGTTGTTTTTCTCTCTCCTTCCACTGCATGTTTCTGTATCTTAGTAGAGGGCTTTATGTGTGGCTTATTGTTTTATTTTGCTTTTTGTTTTTGACCGAAAAATAAAAGGATGAAGTTTTACTGAAAAGAGCTTTTGTTCTTTATTTTTGCAACTAATAGCAACTAATTAAGCTACTGAACAAGCAATTTCTTAATATTATGAGTGTATTTTAATATTTTTTAAAGACAAAATTTAAAATGTGAATCCATTATGTAGGTTTAAGATGATTTTCATCGAAATTTTGAAGAAGTTTATTTTGCCTTTTTAAAAATATTGTAAAATGTAGAGACGCTCTTTATTTTCAAACTAAATTTTATTTTTCTGTTCTCATATCATCTGAAGTTAAATTTTATCATAAACTCAATTCATTTAAAAAAATTACTTTTGAAAAGATGTTATATGAACATAAAATTCATTAAAGTGTACCAAATTCCAGCCTTGCCCGATTAAATATTTTTATGTAACAATAACAACAAATAAATAGCAACAATAGTGATATTCCAGTTCAAAGAGCATTCTATAATTTTACTTCATTCATTTATAGTCGTAATACTAATAACAATAATAATCGTAATAATAATAATGGTAATTGAGATGTGAGTCGTAAAATAAAATAAATGAAATAAAATTAAATAGTTTAGAGGTTTAAGTGAATATTGTATAAACAAAGCATTATATTATGTACTCAGAACCTAGAATGACTCGGAAATTTATTAAGTTTGAATGCATTTTTTCTGTGTGTATATTAAGAAGATGCATATTTAAAAGATGTTTTTTAGAGATACGCTGTAAATCTTTATAATCTTCTATTTTGTGATGAGTGAAAGTATTTAAAGTATAAAGATGTATTGGGTGCAATCATTTTACGAATTTATGTAGCTTTAAATCTATGTAAAAATATAATTTATTAAGACACTGAGACATGCTGAAAATTACTAACTATCCTTTTATTTGCAATCGGTTTTCACTTTCCAGTAAAATTTGATCCCACGATTGATAATAAATTATTATACTAGATTTTATCCAACCTTATAAGCAGATGAAGCTTTTGAGAGCAGTATGCTTTACCTCCATCCATTCACTTGTAGCTGATGATCTATAAGTTTCCTCACGTCCTAGTTAAACATTAATATCTCCTCAATATTTACTTTAACAGATATCAGGAATATTGTAATTTTTTATTTTACCTTGTTATGACTGCCAGCAGTCAGCGTTTTGATAGGAAGTTCGTAAGATTATTGAGATTATTGAAAAGAATATGGTCCAAAATTTTACATTGAAAATTAAGTGAAAACCATTAATATACTGAAGTGGTCCTCAAATTGTTATACTTTAATTTTTATCCGTATCACTGAGAACTATTTTCTATCTTTTTAGTTGTCATTCATAAAAGTTTGAATAGTTCGTATATACAACGCTTCGCGCATATTTGTTTGCTTAAGACGAGTGCTATGTTTTTGCTGATTGTTGTAAGCTTCTAATCGACTTTTCGATATACGACCATTCAAACTTTTAGGTTTACTCATTCTTGTGCATATTGGAGCAAAAAACATCCAATTTTTCAAGGGCTCTACACATTTCCCTTCTCTAACATACAAATAATATATTACAGAAGTCAAAACAACAGAGTTACATTTAAGCTGTGCATCTCTGATGATATTCAAAAACTTCTGGTGACAAACAATTTATTTTCTTAACTTTCCTGTTAGCGATTAACACTCAAACTCCTCATCATTCTGACTGCTTTCATTAAGCTCATCACTCAAGTAGTTTGTGTCATTTGTTTCTTCCTTATTTATTAATTGTAAAAATCTCAGTTTCAATGACGTTTATTTTTGAGAATTAAATTGGGAACTAAAGATAAATGTTGCCAAAGAAATAACATCTAAAATTACAGGAAGATGGGAAAAATTTTCTAAAAAACAAAAGGTCTGAATTATGCTACGACGCAGTTTGTAATCAGACCATTTTGGGTATACGGATTTTACACTCCTAGCTATTGTTATGAAATGTGATGGGCAAGAGAGGATTTTGACCTTGGACTTCGCGTTAATTAAATGAAATTTCCTTTCGAACATTAAATTTAAATAATATGTGAGTCTCATTTCATTAAAACCCTCACAGAACGCGTGCAAATAAGGAATATTCAAATTTACATATAAATAATAAAAGGTTCTGGATTAGAATTAAATCTAATATTTTGAACATCTTTGAAATCGCAAGAATCTGTTCAATCTTTAAGCTTGTACTCGGAACCAGATTTCCGAATAGCATTTTAGGACATAATCGAACCACGTCCATCCAATTTTAATCTGTAATAAATAAATTATAGCTGATCTCTAATTGTTTGTATATTAAAAAATTTGATATATTCCATTAAATATTATACATTTATATAACATTAAACTGACTAAAGGAATTTTTCTACTTGACTTGAAAATGAAATGAATTGAATTGAAATATTGAAATATATTAAGTTTACATCATCATCATCGCTCTACGTATAAAAGTACTTACTTATCATTATTATTTTTATTAAAGGAAAAAAAGAACAAGTTTTTAAAATGTTTTTCAAATAACATCATAACAAAATAAAACAACAACTATGTAGTTGTCATAATTCACTCTCATTCATGCACTGGAAGTCCATACCGAGAAACAGAAAAACTACCTTCTTTTAAAAATAATATTATTACTTCAAAGCATCCATACAAGTGGTTAGAAATACTAAATGTACACAATTATTTTAGTAGTATATGAATATTTCAATGCAATTTTTTAATGCGTGTAAGATGTTAAAGCGCCTTTTAAACAATATTATTTAATATGTTATTTTATTTTTCATTTTATTTAATACTGATTGCTCGTGTAACGTTTTATATAATCTTCACTCATTATATTTCTTTGCTACTAAAATATTACAAGTACACACGTACCCATATATATTTTTTTTTGGTAAATCAGTAGCAGGTTATCCCAGTTAAAAATTTAATGAGTGTAAATAATTCCTTACTTAAATTTTAATTTAACAAGTTATGTGATATTATTTTATTATTACATAAAATTATATTTTCAATTTTAAATGTTTTATACGATTTTTTTTATTATTATTTTTAAATGTAAAAAACAATTTGAATAACCAATATTTGCATAAATTCTAAAATTATTATTATTATTATCATCGTTTGACTTTGCAAACACACTCACATTTAGTCAATGATGCTTTTATGCTTAAAAAAATGTTAAATGTGATATCATTTTATTTTAATTATGGTTGTAAAATAAATAAATGGAGAATTTTTGATAACATTTTCATTGGTATATGAAAAGTGTTAAATATTGGATCATAAAATTATTTGTTTTATTTTTAAATTCAGTGTCATTGTTTTATTATTTTTATGAAAATATCTGCATATCAGATAAATTTGACAGGTATTTTTTTTATTTTATTGAAATTCAGTTATTATGAGGAATTCGGGTCCAACAACCTGAATGTACAAAATAAACGAAAGAGATCATAGAATGAGGAAGGTCAAGCTATGAAATCCAGAAAAAGACCACGAGAATCATGGATTGGTCAAATGAAGAGATACAAGATTTGGATGACTTTTGGCTCTTCGTAAAACTCGGTGAAATGAGATTCATGAGTTTTAATTTGATCATTTTATTCATCCTAAATGTTTGACCACTTTAAATATTTCATATTTAAATGCAATACAGCAACAACTCAGTTATATCACTGCACTTTTTATCTCGTTAATTGTCAAGCAGGTAATTCGTGTGCAATATTAGACAGCACGAATAAAAATATATTTATTTTTTTTATATCGGACATGTACATTTTAAAATAACATCGTTCACAATTCCTTATATTATTATAATTGCATTGAAAAATTATAATAATGTTGAATAAGTGCTAGGTGTATGTGACGATAGTGTTAAGCTCATATTGCTTAAATTGAATTGAATTTAATATACAACTTAAATAGGTATAAAAGAAAAAAAAAATATTAAATAAATAAAAAAAAGACATTGGAATAAAACTTGTAAGTACTCAAATGGTGTTTGTACTTTTATATTTTTTTAAGTTTAGCAGATTAAGATGGTTTGTATTTGTAATGCTATTAACGACTTGGGTTTTAAATTTCCTTTCAATACCTTAGATATGTTGCACTTTATTATTATTATTGTTACATATACAATTACGGTGTAAATGAGTACAAGCGGATTAAAAATTTTTTTACTTCATTATAATAATAGAGTTCACTGGAAGTTCAATTTTTACGCAGAACACCAATAATACATTATTTTACTAGCCGCAGAATAAATGGTTGCAGTTACAGTTGACCATGTGTAACCTGTGCAAATGCATGAGAATTGTCTTATATTAAAAGGTAAAATGTGAATCATTTAGTTGAAAGTACGTCTGTTTCTTTTAATTTTTTTAATTGAAACCCACAGAAATGCACTTGAAATTTACTTTTAAAATAACTTAAAAGCGCTTTTGTTGCTTCCCTACTTAAAATAAAAAATGTTATAAAACGTCTTTAAAATTACTACAAAAAGGGAAGTGCTCTTCTTTAAATTGAAGTATGAGGGAAAGAAAATATTGTTTGGCAAAATTTCAATTATGATTCTTGTTAAAGTTGATTGTTAACATAATATCGATTTGTTTGCATGTAATATCACGCATTTAAGGCTTCTTTTTGATGTTTTTCGGCATATTTTTTTCTTGTTTGTTCAATTCCCAAGAAAAAACAAGTGAATTTTTTTTCCTCTTACAATTTCGTTGAAACAAATATTTATTTTGCTTTTTACCTTGACCTTATCATACAAATCAATTACATCCCAGCATCGCAGGAATTTGACTTGAAATCCATTTTTTTTTTGTTCATGTTTTCTCTTTTAATGTTTAATGTAATTTTAAGACTTGGACTTGGTCGCTTATATTGATATGAAATCTTTACATCGCTCAGACTCACATTAAAAATAAAAAAAAAATAATGTTGTACGAAAAAAACGTAAAAATACCTTGAATGTATTTTTGTAAAGCATGACTAAAATGTTCGTTTTTTTTTTATTGAAACAAAATGTAATATATTTTAATTCATATCAAAAAACAATTTTATAACAATTCCACATCATCATCATCATCATCATTATTGCTTGCCATTACCTTCATTCGTGTCTTATGTTAAAATAAAAGCGAAATACTTAATATAAAAAAATCTACATAAGAAGAGCAGTGCATGCACACAAACTATGCATATAAAATTAATAGTGAGTAGTCGTCATGGTGTATATTTTAATAGTGGGTACCCACTGTGCCCTGTCGGGAGTAAACTCCTGAATTTCAGGAGCTAAACTCCTGAAGAATAGGAGTTAACTCCTGAAATTCAGGAGTTAACTCCTGATGATTAGGAGTTAACTCCTATTTGTCAGGAGTTAACTCCTACTTTTCAGGAGTTAACTCCTAATATTCAGGAGTTTAGCTCCTGAAATTCAGGAGTTATAAAAAATTGTTTTATAAAATTTAAAACGTAGAAATTAAACATAAACAAAATATAAATCAACAAATTAATTTATGGAAATAAAAATTTTAAAAACTTAAAATTTTGAAAATATACTCAAAATTTTCAAAAAAACTCAAAAAGTCAAAAAAATTAAAAATTTCAAAATTTCATAAAACTCAAAAATTCAAAAAACTAAAAATGTTCAAAAAACTCAAAATTTTCCAAAAAATTAAAAACTCAAAAATTTCAAAAAAACTCAAAATTTTCAAAAAAAAAACTCAAAAAATTTCAAACAAAGTCAAACATTTCAAAAAAAACTCAAAAATTTCAAAAAACTTTCCAAAAAACTCAAAATTTTTCCAAAAACCTCAAAATTTCAAAAAACTCTAATTTTTTAAAAAAGTCATTATTTTGAAAATTTTCAAAAAAGTCATAGTTTTCAAAAATTTCAAAAAAGTTATGATTTTCAGAAAAGTTAAAACTTTCAAAATACTCAAAATTTTAAGTTTTAAATATTATTAGTTTTTTGAAAATATTATTTTTTTTGACATTTATGAGTTTTTTGAAAATTTTGAGTTTTTTGAAAATTTTGAGGTTTTTGAAATTTTTGAGTTTTTTTGACTTTTTTGAAAATTTTGACTTTTTTGAAATATTTGAGTTTTTGGAAATTTTTGAAATTTTGAATATTTTGACTTTTTTTTTGAAATTTTTCAGTTTTTTTTGTGAAAATTTTGAGTTGAATTTCTACGTTTTAAATTTTATAAAATCATTTTTTATAACTCCTGAATTACAGGAGCTTAACTCCTGAATATTAGGAGTTAACTCCTGAAAAGTAGGAGTTAACTCCTGACAAATAGGAGTTAACTCCTAATCATCAGGAGTTAACTCCTATTCTTCAGGAGTTTAGCTCCTGAAATTCAGGAGTTTACTCCCGACAGGGTAAGAATTTTTTTTCAGTCCATTAAAATTATCATTTCTATCTTCAACTTTTAAGGCAACGCCACAAATCCTGATTGATGACTCTCTTAAATCCAGTAATATCATCATTTTTCAAAAGTTCATTCACTTTAATTTACAAATATTTGCTTGTCTGTTGTTCACATTATTATTAAATTCAATTTTATTCACTCACAGGAATTCTCGTTGAAAATATTTTTATATTCCGTTTTTTTCTTACAATAATAGTCATATTGTATATTATTACAAAAAAACTTCAGTAGTTTGACATTAAAAATAAAATAAGTCATTTTTTTAAAACGATAACAAGGAAAAATTTTTATACGCCATTTAAATTAAAAAGGCATTTATTATTATTATTTTACCTTCTCTTCTTGAAAATTCATTTTATTTCCTCGAAACAATCTCAAAATCTTTTGAAATCTAAATTGAACTTTTTTTTGTGTGTGCAAAGGAAAAACTCTTATTTTGAAGCACGCAAACAATTTCCAGACTGTTACTTTTATTATTTATTTTACCAATGGAGGAAAATCAAGAATGGGAAAATGGGAAGTAAAGAAATTGTGTTAAATGTTTCTTTATTATCTGAAAATAAATGATAGTTATTTGTGTTGAACAAGCAGTAACGCAGACACGTCTGAATTTGTGTGTGATATATCAAATAACAACAAAACGTCTATCAAAGTAAATTGAATGAAATCAAGTCAAGAATTGTCTGTTATCATAATAGAGAACGAAATTCTTTGTAATTTCTTTTTAAGGACGTTATTTTTCTCCAAAAAAATCGCGATAGGCTGAGAGTGAGGTAGCCAAATGATAATGAATTTTATTAATGATGAGTTTTTGAGTGTTTACTTGATATTTGAAGATAAAATTTATGTTTTTTTTCCCCTAAAATTTCCCATCAAATTTTCTTTTCTACTATTAGGACCATCTGTTTATTAATTCAAATTCACACTAAACCTATTTGCGTTTCCCAAATAACGAGAATAAAAGGACATAAAATCCATTGTGTCAGTGAAAGCTTTTGAAAAAAAAAAATAAAATGAAATGAAATGAAAACGACAGCAAAAATATAAAACTGTGAAAATAACAATAAAAATCCTTTTGTTATCCAAGGTCGGGCGGTATGTATTTTGGTCGCTTTTTTGTGTGTTATTTTTAAGTGAAAAATGAGAGTACCTTTTCATCACATTGTCGTTTATTATGTGCCGCAATGATTATTTTAAATTTTGTCGCTCCAAAAACTTTTTCCATGTAATTCCTACGCAATGAAATCAGGCGAATATAAAAAAAATCGTTCATCACTTTAATTTATTTACATAATTTTGTGCGGAAAATTGTCTTTAATTGACAATAAACAAACTGAAAAAAACTGGGTTTCCGCCTCAAGAGATGATGCGATTCCATTAACTTTTTTTTCAAATATATTTTGAGGGGTTTCGTATATTTTTTGAAGAAAAATAATCATTAAAAACGTGGAGCAATAAAAACAGTTTATTCACCGCATGTTTCCTCCCATAATGTGTCATCATTTAAGCTCGTTCATCTCTCAATCCAGCAAAATATGTTTTTTATTTTTCCAAAAAGTTATTTGTTTAATGTTTTTTGATTATTTATCCTTCCCCACTTAAAATTATATGTAACTTTTATTCACAAGACAATTTTAAACTTTTGAAAGGCATTTTTTTCATTATTTTATTATATGTTTTTATTTAATTTCTGAATATTATTTTCATTACAAATATATGATGATGTCACTTCACTGCCATGTTTGAATAAGCAAAGGAGAAAAGAGAGAACAAATGACTTGGAGGATTTAATATGGCTTTATGTGTGTTTATGTATGTGAATAATGTTGTCTGTTTTTTAACAATGAATTATATTTACTGTAATTTTTCTTTTGTAAAACAAATAATGAAAGGCAAATATGTTCCAAAAATACATTGAGCTTGTTATAAGTTGAATTTGATATTAACTTGTCCTTGTTTTTACTTATGCGGCTTATGGTTACATTAAATGTAATGGCAATTAAAAAGGTTTGACATTTCAGACTCATACTAAATGTACTGTGAGATGAAGATGCCTTGTAAAGTCCCTCTTCCCAGTACTAAGCGATTCACTACGCTATGGGGTAATTTTTTTAGGACCTTCGAAATGGTGACGGAGTTTTTCTAGAAATTTTTGCAATTTTCGGCGTTTCAGCAAATCTAGGCTTTGATAAATTTCTCCATATTGTTGGCACGGACGGCATATTTCAAATCGACGTCATAAGAGCTAAAAAAAATTTGAACAATAATCATGTTAAAATTAGATCAATTCCAGAGACTCATTTTCAAATTTAATTGAAATCACATCAACAAGAAATATAACAATACTCTAATTTTAACACTCAAAGTTAACGTATTTCATCTTAATTATAAATGAGCTGTTGAAAATGAAGCAAATATAATTTAATTACATAATAGTTGACTTATTTGATGAACATGAATCTTCGGGTGATTAATTAACGATGACAACTCAACACAAAAACTCAATGAAAATACCACACACAAAAATTTTATACACATGTCTGTTTCGGTGAAAAATGGTTCTGTAACAAATATTTATAGACACTTAATTTATTGAGACACATTGCTTCATTCATGGAAAATTGAATTGACGAAAGAGAAAATTAATTATTAGGTTTATGTAAAGCATATTGATTTTTTTATTTTACTTTCCTTGACTGGAAATATAAAAAAAAAAATTGTCTTCAATACTTGAATTTTTAATGTAAATTTAAAAGATTCATGACTTGTAATATCAAAGAACATTTTTTTTCTTTTCATTTCATGTCATCATTATAATTTTAAAGACTAATTTTTTTTCATTCAATTTTCTGTACACAACTTTTTGTATTGAGTGACCTTAATTTAAAATTTCCAAATAATAGATTACAGTCCTGAGAAAAAAAAATGTCTCTATTATTTGTGTGACGTTGAACCCTTTTAATTATTTTTAATTTTAAACATTGTTTCGGTGTCGATGCGGATACAAACCAATGTTAAAAATATCCGTTTTATGACAAAAAATAACAAAAACGTGTGCAAGTCACATAGCTTCAAGCTATTTGAACAAAAATGTATTGTTGAGCTTTATACAAGTTAATTAAAAGTTTTTCTTGTATAATTTTCAGTTTGATACTTTTTTTTTTTTGGTATATTGGCTTATGTTAAGTTTTTAATCAACTGTTTAAAAGAATTAAACAATTTTGTGGGTAGAACTGAAAGTAAAATTAGTTTTAATATTGATCATGAAATGTGGAAGGTACATAATTAGGGCGTTAAAATTTGATTTTTTTTTTAAATTAAAATAATGAATGGCCTTTAGCCAGGTGTGAAATTCAACCTCACTGTTTTCAGCTGTTTTGGAAAATTTTCGCTTTAATTTCCAGGTTTTTTATGAAAAATGTTCAAATTATTCAAGTTACTTTTATCTTATAATTGAAAGATAAATATTTTTTTTTCTGCTTCCGATACAAAACACATCAGTATGATTAATAAGTGGAAAAAAATGACAAATATAAAATATAATTGCCTGGAGATGAATCACAAACATTATACACAAGTCAATTATTATTTGCCATGTGAAATGATAACAAGGTACCAAAATTTTCCGTTTTTTTCATTTATTCTTTGTATTATTGTTCTCGAGTAAATAACTGTGTTTTCTTTTTGAAGCCAAACAAATTTAAATTTTAAAAGCGCAGAACCAGGAAAAAAAACAAATAACATAACTTGAAAATGAAGTGCTGAGAAAAAATTATTACATGAATTTTTTTTATTATGAGAAAATTGCACGAAATTTGTGGCGATGAAATTATGGAAAACTTACATGGATTCTGAGAATATTCGTTTAAAAACTTTTCTTATAACATTTTAGCTATAATTTTGGTAGTGTGGCGTACTTTACCATATGAATTTCAACATGTATACAGGGGTGGATTGAAATTATTAACGCTCCTAGCATTTTGTATGATGTTCTTTAAAATTTACGTTAAATTTAATGTTTACAAGACGATCGAATTTACTGAATCTGAATGTTTTCCTTTGCGACGAAGCTTCTGGCGGAAATGGTAAGACAGGTGGTGTTGGTTTTAACCAAGTACATCTTTGAATTTCAACGATGCGTTTATTATTTAATTTTAATTGAATTGAACTGAACTTAAAACGAATTCAATAAAAAATCTATTTAAAAAAAAAACAAGACGATCGACTGTGGCCTTTCTGGCATTCCCCACTGCATGTGTATATCTTCAAGGAAAATTTCACTCCTTCTCAAGCAGTGCTTATAATTGTGGTAGAAATGCTATCTTGTAGACAATATCAATCATCATAACTAGTCCTTATTTTATACTTTTGAATTTTCGATAAAAATTCTTTTATTATAAATACTTTCATAAAACCTAATACAATAATAATACTTTGAATTTATTTTTCTTTCTATTTTCAGCTGAAATACATCAATCAAATGTTTCAAATAATTAAAACAGTTAAAAAATTAATTATTTCACCCACACAATATCATTCTTCATCAAAAATATGCTTTTGACTTGGCCATTTGGTATAATACCAAAAAAAAGTATTGAAAACAACAGCAACAAGCACACAAATAAAAGAGCTTTTTGTTCATAGTATTAGACAAGAAAAACATGTATCAAGGTGGCCTATGTTGCCTTTTAATTATGACGATGACAATTTGTGTCGCAAATCAGGTGTCCAATCCGCAAGATGAGTCAACAAAACATCAAAAGGTGAAAAACAATAATAATAATGAACTACCAGACGACACTCATCACATCAAAGAGCATGGAATTACAAAGAAAAAGGAAATAGACTTTGACATGAGTAAGTTTAATCAGTTATTACCATGAAAATGAACAGGATATTTTTTTTTAATACTGTTATCATTAGGAAAAAATTACATAAATTACGAAAAATTGTAAGTCTTTTTAAATGGAAATGCACCTGCAAACTATTTCTTTAAAGCACTGCTGAGAGTTTTCTGTAAGATTCGAATTTCAATCAACGCACGTGTCAATGAAACGTCTGAATTTATAAGGAAATTCATTGAAAATAAATAAAAGGAAATCAATTAATATTAATTCATTCCTTTTTTGCTCTCTCTCTTACACTGTCTTTTAATTTTCTTGAAATGGCAACCCTATGAAAACATGAATATTTTATTAGGATGTGAATATTAAAATCAGAATTAAAGAACATCAACAGACAAAGAAAAAAAAAAGAACAACAAAATTCATGATGATTCAAAAACAAAAACAAGATAATTTTAATACGAAAACATTTTAGTATTTCCTTACATATCTTGTTTCCAACGAGATATTTTATTCAACAAAAGTTGTTGTATTGTGTGTGTGTTAGCACAAAATTCTTCTTCTTTAATAATAAATAATTGACAATGAGAACGTGTGTTCTTTTGGTTTGTATGAGGAAGATGAAGATGTTTCAAAGTGAAAGAAAACGAAAGTTTATTTATAGATTCAAGACACAAAATTAAGGTGAAAATTAAAGAGAATAGGCGTGAATATACTAAATTTTGTTTGTTGTATGCTAAAATTATTGCTATAAAAATTTACGTTATGTTTATTTTTTGTTACCGTACTTTTTATTTTTGTGGGAGGTTGTTTTCTTACCTTTATTTTCCTTAAATGTCTTATTTTTTTAAGAATCAGTACACAAATTACTATGATCAGACATTACCTTAAAATTGTATTATTTTATTTTATTTTTTTATGGTATCGTCATAATAACACTGATGATGATTATGATTATTTTGATGATACTACTACACATTCATTGTATTTTCTGAGGATTTTGAGTGGGTTTCACTAATTATGTAAAATGTTACGTAAAAGTAAAGAAGTTTTAAGTCATCTGAGATTAATTTCAATTACGACTCATTCAAGATACTTTCCTACACTTAATAAAGATTAACGAGTTCATCCTCAAGGTGAAAATCTCAATTGGCATTTGAATTATTGGCGTTATTTAACGAAAACGATAACACTGCTTGGCAAAAAGTGATGAACATTTAAATACTCTTTAAAGATTTTTCGATGATGCTTATTTCGCAATTCACCGTTTCAAAATTCAATTAATATGAAAATTGAAGTAAATCAAGTAATTATGTGGACTGAAAATCTTTTTTCGGAGTTTTTTAAAAGTACGATGTAGATTTTTTTGTCGAACAGTGTTATAAAATTGAATGAATCACATTTCTAAAAATTTTATCTTATCTTTTAAATATTGATATTTAATAAGATAACAAAATGTGTTGCATTTGAGTCAAACATTTTCAGGCATTTAGTTAATTTATTGGATTCTCCAAAATATTATAATATATTAATATGTCTCAAAATATCTTAATATTAAATGGCAATATACAAAGGGAAGATGCAATACAAATTTTGGATTCTCTAATGAGCTCTGATATCGCTTATGACACATTGATAATAGATGGAAGTAAAAATTTCTCTGACAGTGTTTGGAACACCGATGAATTCTTGGTAAAAGATTTTTGGGAAAAAATTGGCAATTCAATTCGAAAACTTGAAATTTATGCAGTGCAACATGAAAATGAAGAAAAGTTAAAAATATTTGAGTGTATCAACCAGCATTTTAGTAAAGTTAAAGAGATTTACATTGAAACAGAAGCTGAATTAGACTTTCTCTCAATTGAGTTTTTTCAAAAAAATGTGGATTTGACAATTATAAAAATAGCTGATACTCTGATCGAAGTTGGAATCGGATCAAAGATTAAAGAAAACTTTGAAAAAGTTTTAAAGTATTGTAAAACATGGATTTCATTTACATTCAAGTGTCAGATACCATTAGAAGCAAATACAATCAACGAATTATTTTCATATCTTAATTACGAATATCTGCAAATGGATGAATTGATTTTCGAATGTGAATATTTGCCAAGTACGATAGATTTAACAAACTATGTGATGGTAATTGAAAAAATCGAAATTAATGTCAACAGATATGAAAATCAAAAAGTCAGTATCAGACCAATTCAACTTAAAGAAAAATGGTTATCAAATCAAAATAATTGTTACGAGCTATGTTGTTTTGATCATTTAACGACTAAAAGTAATTATGTAAAATTTCTTGAATTTGAAAATGCAGAACATTGTCCCGAATATTTCTCATCCATAATCGAAAGCTTTCCATCAGTTGAAGTCTTATCAGGAATGATATACTGTGATGAATCAATGTTGAAAAGAATTTCTATTAAACTTAAAAACCTTATTCACATCGATATTTTCCTAAGCGGTAATGTCAAACAATTTCCACCATTTCCAAATTTGAAAACCGTTTCAATTCGTTTTAGTCGCAGTGTTTCAACTGAGATGTTTGAAAATTTTATCAAATCATGTCCAAATTTGTCAAATTTATTTATAAACATCATGACATCCAGTTCTCTTATCACTACAGATAATTGTATTGAAATTATTACAAAATATTTGAAAAACATCGAAATGCTCAAAATTGAATGTGATTCAAAATGGATGACATCATCTGGAATAAAGTTAATTAAAAGAAATCTCAAAAAATTAAAAAAATTACAAATTTCATCCTACCCAAAACAACGAGACTTAAAATGTTTATTCGTAGAACTCCCTGATCTGGAATTTATCAAATTTAATTTCCCAAATGAAAATATTTTTTATAGAAAAGACTTCAAAATTGAAGAAAAACGAAATATTGAGGAATATTTTGAAAAATCAGATCAATTACCATATGAAATCATGGAGAAAATATTTTTGTATTCAACCACAAACGAACAATTGATATGCCGACAAGTTTGTAAAAGATGGTTCAACATTTGCTCTACAAGTTCTAAACTACATCGCACTTTAGATTTAAAAAACTTACTCATTTCATCAGAGTTTGTGAACATTTTCCAAAATTCAATATTTCAATATAATAAATTAATTTTTAATGCTTACACTAAAATTGAAGACCAATACGCAAGAAATTTAAGAAAATTTTGGAAAAATATCTCCAAGGCCGTGGAAATCATTGAATTTAAATTTGGTTCCTTTTTAGTTTTCGTTGATTCATTTAAAAATGGACTTGAATCGAAATACTTTGAAAAATTAAAAATTCATAATTTTGAAGATTTAAACGATTTTATCATGTTACTCATTTATGCACAGAATGAGTTAAACTTAATTTCAATTCTTGAATCAATTCAAATTCTCACTTTCACGAAAGTCTCTTTTAAAAATTACAAAGTTCCATTTTATAACATGAATAATCTCGAAGAATTACATTTACCAGTATTCACCTCTTTCGAAAGTGCATTATTTGAAAATTTATTTATGCCAAAACTCATAAAATTGGAAATTTTAAGTATACATGATGATAACTTTAAATATCTTTTTGAAGCAGATTTCAATTATAAACAATTAAAAAAATTGACAATCTTTAAAATTTCACAATGGAATATCCATGACATTCAATTGATTATAAAGAATTTTTCGGGATTGCAAGTGCTTGTAATTGGATTCCCTCAAGGATATAAATTTAATTTTTTAGGAACGAGGTTCAAAAATAGCTTAAAGTTATATGAAATTGAACATGTAACAAGAGAACTTTTTGATAAAATGTTTGATTTACGCGAAATTATTTTTAAAACATCATTTTATACTCCTGATGGTAAATATAGAGCAAAGCCATTGAGATCATTCATTAGAACAGGATTAAATGCATTTGAGGAAAACACTTAAAAACTTGTTTGAAATTTTCATTACTTGGGAAATGCATCGGAAATCTATCTTAATTTTTTTTATAATGTTTATAAAATTTATAATTATGTTTAATATTCGATTTGTAAGAAAAATTATTAAATAAATTTTAAAAGACAAAAAAAAATTTTTTTTCAACTCGATTGAATTTCATTTTTTTTTTTTTATTTTTAACAAGATTTCATTGAAGGCCTCATTAAATTTTGAAGAAAACAAGGGATACTTTTAACTTTTATTAATTAATTAATTAACATAATATTTTTTCCTCTAATTACCTTTGATTTCATATTCAAAAGAAAGGTTCAAATTAAAATTATTTAATAATAACAAGGTGTTAAGTAATTTTACAGATCCAGTTACAAAATTTTCAAAAGTTTTACCTTATTTATTCACCTGGAGAAAAAAAAAGAGAATTAAAAAAATTCTTTTAAAATTTGCTTACAGCTCAATTCTCCTATAATCTGATTATTTCGCCGTGAGACTTTAATGTGATTAAAAAACAAAAACTTTTACTAAACTATATTATTCCATAGTCGTTCAGTGCCATACACGTGCCATATACCGATAATAAAAACGTTTTCTGTTTTGGAGAAGTCTTGTTAGCAAAACATTGTATCAATAAATTTAGTTAAAGTGTTTTGAATATCATTATACAGTGTATTTTAACTCTCACATTATAACCCTTGTGTATGAAAGAAAATTATATTAAAGGACAAAGTTTGTTCTTCTTAATATGGTTTGTCATCATCTTTATTTTAGTTTAAGGTGGTATAATAACAGTTGTGCTATTAGAATATTAAATAAAGTTTATTTTTAGTTTTTGTCATTTATTGATATTTACTAGAATTTAATAGCGAAATAAATAAATGTGAACTATGTTTAAATAAATACTTTATCAATTAATTTAAATATAAATATAAGATAATGAATAAAAGCTTTGAGTCTAACTATTTCTTGATATCAGATTACTTATGAAAGAGATACATGAATTATTGGAAAAGCAAATATAGAAAATGTGTGTATTTTCGATACCTTGATGCCAAAGAGTACGGAAAACTGAGTTTTACCGCTTTAGTGCACAAGTGCATTTCTACAAGAGAAAATTTGATCCCTTTTCAGAACGATCAAGGAAGTTTTCGTGATGTGGATTGATGCGATGGATAAAAAATGACCAAAACTGAAAACGGATAGGGACCGGTAATGTTAGTAGGCTTAAGAAATCTCAGACCCTTCATAGTCATAAATTTGGGTTGCATTTCCATTGATTTCGATCATCGTACTTCGTTTACCCTTAAAACATTTTGTAAGCTATAAGAAAGGTGATTAACACCACAAGGCCAACCTTTGTGGTTTTTGAAACAAATGGAGTCACTCGTGTTGTTTGCGTGAGCAGAGCCGGTGGTGTGTGGGTCATTTTCAGCTTACATTGTGTTGGCATGGAAACATCACTTTAATTTGTCAAAAAGAGAAGTTCTAAGAAATAAACTTTAAATACACATATCATATAAAATGTAGTCAAAGTAAACTCACTTCCTGTTTGAAAATAAAGTAAAAGTAACAAAATTCTCAATAAAGAGTTCTTAATTAAATATTTTATTTATTAGTTTTATTGATTTTGGCTTTGACAAGTCATGAAAGAACTTTTATGTAGAAATGATTTTCAAATATATATCCATGAGGATTTCGTTAAATGAATTCTATAAGGATCAAAATGAGGTCAAATCAGAAAATATTTTTAAAAATACTTTAAAAATTAAAATCTTTTACCCTTAATGGAATGAAAATTTTAAAAGCACACATTTTTCACTACACAAAAAAAGGAAGGAGAAGAAACCGATTGTATATTTGAATATTATTATTATTTAGAACGAAATAGAAATTCTTTTAAAAATAACGTATATTTGCATTTCATGAATATTTTAAGACGACAAGAGAGAACCGTTTTAAGTTTTAAACGTATATTCGATCTAAATAATAATAAAAAAAACATGGTAAACAATTTTTAATGTTATAAAATGTTTGCAAGTTGCGCTTTTGCATATCATCATTTTTTTTTGTTTCTTGCCTTGCAGCTTGAAGCAGATTACAATTTCTCTGCATTGTTGCAGTGAATCTTTGAAACATCTCTCTGTAAATTTTGAATAAAAATAAATTGATAAAATAAAATAAAAATACAAACTATGCAACTGAACTATTAGATACCATTTTTCTGTTATTTATTTTATTTTATTTTACTCGTTGAAAAATGAACAATGTTAGTGAATGTTGAACTAGTGAGATGATGATGATGATAAGGAGATATATCTAAGAGTTATTTGCTACATAGCGTAAAATGAAAAAATAAATGATTCAATTCAATTGAAATTTCAATGTGAATGCATTCACTTTAGTGTTTTCTTCGAAGAATCTTCGTGCAGCTGCAACTGAAATGAAAATAAAGATAATTTATATAAAGTGTGATTTTACTTCTTGACCTGAATTGTTCTGTTATTCAAGTCAAGATAAATGGTGTGGATTTAATAAGATATTCTTTAGATGAAAAAGTGCTCAGTGTATGGTAATAAACTTGTGTTTTATTGTGAAATTTGTCTGTCTTCGAGCTGACACTAAATAATGATCTAAATCAACGTTTTATACTTGATTGCATTGAAAAATATTGAAATCGCACTTTTCACTTATTTTTTGAACACCTGGGTTAATTTAGAGCTGATTCGACAAATTAGGAAAATTAAACCTTCTGGGAAAATTCTACCATTTGAGAAAATTCGACATTCATACAAAATTTCAGATATAAAAGACAATTTTATCAACATTTAAAGTAAAATCAGATCATAAAACGTTCAAAACCTTTTTTTTATCGTAAATAAAATTTTATTAAATTTATCTCTTATCAAAACAAACTTTTAAATGCCCAAACTTGTTCATTTATTTCATTTTCGATAAGGAAAGAGTAATGTAAACAAAAATCATCAAATATTTGCTTCTAATTCACACTTCGATTGTTTTACAAGGATGAGACGATTTAAGCAAACCTTTTTCCTAACTAATTAGATGAAAATTAATTTTATCTTATCTTAATGAGTTACAGAAAAAAAACAAAATTTAATACTTTTAAAGAGACATTTTCGGAAATTCGGATGAAATTATTAAAATTTATTGGATTTTATACATCAAAATCGAATCAAACGAAAATTATTCATTACAAAAATTTTACAGTTCACCACACGATTATTTTAATTAAATATTAAAACAACAAGTTAACGAAATTTCATAACATCTGCATTGTAATCATTAAACAAAATTTAATTAAACTTGAAAAACAACATTTTATTATGATTTATTATTATTAATAATTTCATACAATTCAAATAGTGGATGGTTGTCTAAAAATTGTGTCACTCTCTTTTAAAAAAAAAGTTGAATAACTTTTCATTTGACCCAATAAATTTTTGTTTGCATTGAAACAAATTTGCGATAAAAAGGAAACAAAAATGTTGTAATTCAATCAAGAATATTTTTGTCATAATAAAAATGGAAATAAAAGAATGAGAAATTTAAGTGTACATTCGATATGAAGAGGAAAGAAAAGATCATAAATATTTTTTCTCAGATAATAAAAAAAAGGAACAAATATTAAAGGATCAAAATGATAAAAAGAAGAAAATGTAAAAATTCCATATAAGAGCAGAGATAAAGGGATAATAAAGTGTCAGGGTCAAGCATTAACAGAGAGAATGAGAAATAATCAGATTGATTTTATTATAATATGAATATATCCTAAATATTTAAGTAGCATAACAAATAAAATATGTCAATGAAATTATATTTGCTTTTATTTTTATCTTAAAGCTGAATTGAAATTAAAATTTTGTTTTTTTTGACAATGTAAGACAATAACAATGCATCATGGGACATTGACACGTGATTTTTTTGTAAAATTTATTAAAATTTGCCAATTCTCGAGCCTATTTAACGGTTTTTTTGTATTTTTTTGTTAATTATCTGATGAAAGCAAAATACGTTAAGCTGCAGAAAAAGAAAATCGAATATCAATGCCTATGAAAGTAGAGTAAAAGACTAGGAAAAGGTAGAAGCTGCTAAAGATGACAAGATAAAAGCTTGGGCCCTTGAAAAATATGTTCACTAGGAGTTTTCTTAAAAATGAAAAACAGAACTGTAACATGAGCGTGATTCAGGCATAGGCTCAATTAAAAAAAGCAAGGTAACCAGTGCAAGTTGGCTAACGGGCAATCTGGCAAATGCCAGGAAGGCCGCAGTTGATCGTCTTGTAAAAGTTAAGTTTAGCGTAAATTTTAAAGAAAATTATACAGAATGCCTGGGCCGTTAATAATTTTCAATCCGCCCTTGAAGTTCAAACTGAATCATTTTAAAAAAATGTCAATGATTTGTTTCTGTTAGAAACAGAATTTCACTTTCAATATTGAACATGTCCCGACTGAGAAAGAAAATCTATTTTAAACATGAAATTTTCATGCAAAAACTAAATTTATCATAAATTAAAGAGAATTAACTTTAAAATAATTTTCAATAACAAGCAACTATTAAAATACAACACATTAATGCCTATTGAAGCAAAGAATAATTCATTTCTTATCACAATTTCCCATTATTATCAACAAACCATTATTTTCTTCAGTTTTTCACCATTTAATTTACTCAACACTTTTGAAATTTCCCGTAGAATCACATTAAAAATATATGGTTTGAATACCTAACTACACGCTCTTATCGAATCAATTGAGCGTAAAAGCAACATCCACGCATTGTTTATTTTTCTCAACGTTATTCACACATAATATATACCATGATTCATTCTTTCAAATACACACTTACACACACACATACTCATTATACATGGTTGGTGGCAAGTCTTAAATTGATGTCATTTAAGTACTCTTTTCTATATTTTATTATTTTTTTGTATACTAGTGTAGATTGCTCGGTTTCCCGCATTGAAATGAAATTTCAAAAAGCAATGATTCTCAAAAAAAAACTTCTTTAAACAACTTTAATCGCATTAAGCATGTTAAATTGGATAAGAATATAATTAAATTAAATGGAAATTCAATTATCTTAATGTTACAAGGATTGTTTTCCATTTAGCTTGAACACCACTGCTATATCACTTCACATATCTTTCCTGAAAAAACATTTCTTGTACAAGATACGAAACAAACGAGTCTGTTTTCAAAAGAAAAAAGGAAAACTGAATACCACACATTTCAATAGACTGAGAAAATAATTTGATAAAAGTACGGAAAACACTGTGAATTTTGAATTCAATGAAGCGCACAATTTGATGTGATATGTAATTGTATGATAAATACAATGAAGAAAAAAAAACGGAAAATGTTAAATTAGAAAGCAAACTACACTCAACTTGGTGTTATTTTTTCGTATATTTCAAATGTTACAACATCACTTTAATATTATTTTATTATAAAATTGTGTGAATGTGTGTGTGTGTTGTTGTTACTTCATTTAGTTTAGAGACTAAATTTTTTTTTCTATTTTTTTTTTTTTGCATAAATAATCCCCAAGCGTGCTAACACTTGAAACGTTTTAAGCATTGAATAAATATAGAATTACAACACTGACACATTAAATATCATTGTGTATATTTAATATGGATAAAGTTAGGATCGTGATGATAAGAGTTCTGCTCTATGTATTTTAATGTAATTCAATTGACATAAAAATTAAACGATGAAAAAAAAATAAGTCTATCTTATCGTTTGAGGTTGGTATCAAAATTAAGACGATTAAGTGATCATTTTTATGTTTTTACTTTTTTTATTAAAGTCCTTTCATTGAAAACATTTTTTTTTTACCTGCGGCTATCGAATAATTAATTTTCATTATTCATTAAATTCTAATTTTCTTATAATTGAAATACAATTCAATATTTTTTTTGTAAAACGTTTAGAAATAGAATAAAATTCTATGCTATTCAGGGAATTCAAGTAAAATAAAGCAATTGTATTCAAATTTATCGTTTACTGTTAAATTTTTCATTTTGCTTTTTTTCTGATTCACAGCAACTCCATCAATTGTTGAACAAGAAGAGGAAGAACAACAAGAGCAATATCAATTCGAATCAACAACTTCCTGGGATTCGATTATGTCTACATTGGCAATATCAAATGCAGATGTTCAATCAGCGCCTGTCAATATTAATAACAGCACAAGTAACAATAGGAATAGTGAAAGTTTAAGCGATAAGTTGTCGACAGCAACATCAATAACAAATACTCCTAGGGAAAGTCTGGCAACAATCAGCTCACAAATTGAATCAATTTATAGTGAAATTGCCGAAGGTGATGCAATTTCAACATCTAACACGAGCACCACAATTGAAAAGCCAATTAATGTGGTGTCTGAGCGAATGATGCTTGTACAAAGTACTGTAAAAACAATAACGAATAATTTTAACAGTAATCATAATAAAAATAAAGCTAGTAGAAGCAGTTCTAGTGAAAATAATAATAAGAATAATAATAATAATGAGAGTAGTAGACATACATTTTTAACACCAAATAATACAACAAGTCGACAACGAGTAAGTGCAGTTAAAGTCACATTACCTCCAGGCGGTGTCAAAGGTGCACAAGTTAAAAATAGTAAAATTAATGCACCACCTGGACTAAACTACGTTTTTGATGCTCATCCAAATATAAATAAACATCATCACCATGACTACAGGTGAGTGGCTTTTATCTTTTAATTATGGTAATTTATCTTGTCAGAGTTGGGCTTTGAATATTTTTAATTGTGTTAAAAGTGGTGCTTAAACTTCATGAATTGAAAATGTAACGGTTTTTTAAATTTAAATTTAAGATTTAAGGATCTCTTTCCGTTGACCGAACTAGTTGGAATTCGTTGACCGAGTCTTGCGACGGGGGTTCGAATTCAGTCCCGGGCATGAAAATTTATTTGTGCTTTTCGAGTTTCAAATGTGCTCAAGTTTTACTTAGAATACATAAAAATTCTTTTGGGATTTTTAGGGGCACTGAGTGAAACCTGAGGACGACTGGATCAGATGACAGTATAAATTGTAGGTCCCACGTGGTTAGAGCATAGATAAAAGGCGCTTACTATGATAGCCTCGGCTGAAATAGTTTGAACACAATAGGACCATTGGGTCCGCGGTGGAGCTTATTCTGATCTAATCTCATCTAAGGGTCTCTCGCACCTTCAATGGATAGCATACATCGCCAGACTTTCTTTTAAAGTTTTTCTGCTCATAAATATAAAAACCTTGCCTGACTATTCCTTTAATGTCAAAATCCTGCTCATTTCAATCACTAGTCCAATCAGATAACAAAATAATATAAATTTTCCTCAATTTATCCTTTGTCTTATTCACACACACAAAATACAAAATATACATTTGGGGATGAAACCCGACTATTTATTTTCAACTCACAAAATTTAAATGAAAAATAAATTACATATGTTTTTCACACAATGTAAAATGATGAAATAACACCACATTGCATAGTTGTTGTCTGATATGAAAGTAATACAAATGAAAGGAAATAAATTATAATGTAAAATGGGAAGCCGAATAATATTTTACACTTATTTTGGAAATTAAATGATTTGGTCAAATTGAAAACCACACATTACTGTCCCGATAAATTATAACATTATACACTGGAGCCCAATAAAATTTCGAACAAAATAAGATATTTCCATAATTAGCAGTGGAATTTAGATAAATTTTATTTCATTTCATGGTATTAAAAAAAATAAAAATTCTACTGCATAATATGAATTTTAAAGAATATCAGAAGAAATCACAAAGGTGGAAATGAAAGTTTTTCTTTATTTCTACATATATAAACAAGACGAATTTGTTATTCTCCCGAGATTGTGAGAAATAGTTTTAATTTAAAGTTATGCTTTAAATCTTTAAATTCTTCTTCTTCTTTTTTTAATTAAAAAACTGCATTTTCTTTTAATGAACTTTTCACAAGAAAATCAAGTAAAGAAAACTTTTTAGCTTGAGCACACAAATACACTGAACAGAAAGTTTCTTGTTTTAACTATCAATTAAGTCGATGGAGACGCCTTGTCATTTATATTAATTCAATGTTAAAATAAATTCATTATTAAAAGATTCAATTAAAAAAATAATCTTTTTTTAAATCTCTCACAGACTTTGAAGTACCCTTACATTTTATGCTATCGTATGATCAATAAATAATTGGGTAAAAAAATTCTTTCATAAAAATCAGTACAAATATGCTAATTTAACGTTAAATTGATCCCACCAGCGCAAACCCTTATATTATTATACTTTGAAAAAAAAAATTAAAATGAAAAGGAATTGTTCGTCGTTTATCCTGTTTATATTTTTATTCGCTTTTTATTATTACGATTCAAATTCTTTTTATAAAAGTTTTGAAAAAGAACAATGAAAAAGAGAAAAACTTTTGTTGGTAATTTTTAAAATGAAATTGATAAGAAAATAAAAGCAGTAAATGTGCAAGACAATAAAAAATTGCATTGTGTATTTATTTACCAGAAAATAAGAGAAATTTTCCATGCTTAACAGACGTTTTTGAAATTTTCTTTTTATATTTAAAAAAAAATAATATAATGAAAAAACCAAACAGAGAATTAGTTGAACAAAAGTGATAATAATAAAAACAAGAAGAAAAGAAAACTAGTGACCTATCTCTGTCAAGATGACTTGCTTGTGGTTGAATCAAGTGCATAATGTTTTTAGTATGATAATGTGTGTGTGTGTGTGACCAGAGTGCATAATATTAGAAGCAATAAAAATAAAACTAAACAAATTGCTGGAATATTAAACGACAAGAGTATTATCGCATAAAGACGAAGACAAACATACAAGAAAAGTTAAAAGTAATTTAACAAAAGAACGAAGATTTATTTTTTGTATTGCCTTTGTGCAGAAAAAAATGCATTGTTCGTTTAAGAAGTCTTAAAGAATGTTGTATCATGTCAAGTTTTATATTAACAAAAGGGGGCATTTTATTATTAAAGACACTTAACTGATGACTTGGGAAAAGACTGACAAAAGTATAAAAATGTTCATTAAATATAACAAAAGGCTAAATAATTTTATGGATTGACTGGCAGCATCACGATTTCCGTGTTATGAAATCATAGCTTAATAGTCCAAAAAAATAAATGTGTTTGCTTCAGATGACATGAAGCTTAAATTTTGAATTGAATTGAAAAATCCTTTGTAAAGTGCTTATGGTGGATATTACAATCGTTTTATTATGATCATTATCTATGTTTTGTATTTTAAATTAAGAAAAATCGGAAAATATTGACAACCTACAAATTTTTAGTGATTTTCCAAATTAACGTCATATCAATGTAAAATTACGTAAATATGAACGCTAGAAATTTTAAATAAATAAAAACATAAAAAGGTGATACGATTAAAAAAACAAATCTGATATCTAAGCAACATAGATTAACTTCTGATAAAAGATACGTAGAATAAAAAAACAGATGTTAAAAAGATAAAAACCTTCTTAATTCACAAAAAGAAAAGGTATGGTCTTTCATCACCGGATTTTCTTCCATTCCCAGTTTTTTAATCCAACATACAAAAGACAATTTCATAGAATAGTAACTCCAAAATAAGTTGTCATAGGAATGAAAACAGACTTAAATCAGATAATCATCTGTTTTAATGTTTAGTTGTCGTTTTAAGAGCAGTCCTTTTAATGCAAAAAGAAAAAAGAACACCAAACAAACAAGGTGAAAATTTCCTTATCAACATAAATTTAACCAGAATTTTAGTGATATGATAATGGTAATAAGGCAATAGAATTTTATTTGTTTAAGGAAAAGACTGTTTTCAAACCTTTTACTGGAAAATAAAACAATTTTATCTCTAGATTAACTTGTCATATCAATTTTTGTACGTAAAATGCGTAGGATGATAATACCATGATACTGTTTTATCTAAAAGGGAAGTTGAATAATAATAACAGATTGATTACTAAGACGAAATCATTGTTATGATATGATATTTCAAGGGATACTGATCTTTATTTTACATTAAAACGAAATATGGCTAAATTAAATGAGAGATATCACTCTTGGAGCCTCAGATTCCTTGAATCTGGTCAAAAATTGAATTCCATAGATCCTTGTACTACACTTCTTCTTTCAAGCTGCTTAATCGAAGCACCTTTCGATCTGCTTTGACTTCATTGATCCATATCACTTTAGAATGACCCCACCAAGAAGATCATATCTGACAGGTGGCGCTCAGGCAAGGCTTTCGCCCGTTCGTGGTAATTAGCCTACCAATTTAGGTACATCAGATACTTTGTTACCCATTTAAATTCCACATTAAGACCGATTAAATTTAATGGCCGGTAATCTCAAAGCCCAATTCTCTCAATACAACGCAAAGCTCACTACATTTGAACTTGTCGTACAAAAAATTTCTTATCCTATTGCTAGAATTTCACATAAAACCCAAACATTTTTTAGTCGAAACTTTAAAGCACTATTGAAAACCTCCATAAAATGTGTTTGGATACATTGAAAACAAATTCCAATGAATTCCAATGCAAACTTCTTGATAAAACTTTTCCTCTTTATAATTTCCTTGTAATCTTTTCATATGAACATTCATTGTTAATTTCCACACATTTTCTTTTCATACCAAAAATAAAATACATACAATTCATTATTTTGTAAGTAACAACCACAAATATAGCAAAAGTTGGTTCGCTTTTAACACACACTTTTTAACTACAAAAAATTTTTATGATTCGGTACTTGAATCAACCAACTAACCTTTTGACTTTTTTGTGTTTATTTTTTTTTTCTTTAACTTCCATTGCATTGCCACAAATTCACAAACTCAATGAAGATATGGACCACACTTTGAAACAGGAAATGTTACAAATATAACAGTACAAGCTGGAAGTACTTTCTATTTACATTGTAGAATAAGTTTATTATTGGATAAAACGGTAAGTTGTTCTGTTTGTTTGTTATTTTACTTTACTTATTTTTGTGTATGTTTTTATTTAAATGAAAAAAAAAGACTCAAAAAACTTGTTTCATTTTGAATTGTAGCTTTATTTTAAAAACAGAAGCTCTTACTTTAAGTTTTTAATGGAATAAGTGTTTAATTAAAAGTTTTCTCATGAAAAAAAAACTTCAAGTGACCATTCAATTATTTGATTCAAAATAAATTTAATTAAGTTTATTTTTTCAATTTAAATTAGGTTTCATGGGTGCATCGAAGACAAGGCCAAACAGCACTCCAATTACTTACAGTTGGTAAACAAACGTATTCCGGTGATTCAAGATACACAATAGACTTCCAATATCCAAATAATTGGCGCCTCAAAATTGAATCTGTCATTAAAGATGATGAAGGTGTTTATGAATGTCAGGTGTCAACACATCCACCTCGAATAATCACCTATCATCTGCATGTAAATGGTAAGTTAACAAATTGACCTTTTTTAAATGAAACATAATTAGAACAGATTCTTAAAATCACTAAGCTAAAGATGAAATTACAAGGAAAATCTTAATGAAGGTGATAAATTGCCTGTTGACATGTTACACTAAATTAAATGAACGGATTCTCAAATCAGATCACAATTCAGCTCTTTGAATCAAAAAATAAATTGTCTTGAGTCCCACTCATATGATCAAATGCCATATGGCACACTACTATTTAAAGGTGTATCGTTATTTATTCATAATTTGACTTCAAAAAAAAAAATTCATCACCTCTTTTATTTTGAACCTCCTTCTTGTAAATGAAGTGAAGCACATTTCCCTCTTAAGAAGTGCTTCTTTGAACTGTGACAACCAAATGTTAAAATGAAAAAATTATGCCTAAGGTGATAATCATTTTACGTTTATATTCCTTATAAACGTGTGTCCCTTAGGGTGAAAAACACGGTGCAAAGAGTGAAAGTGAAAAGAAAAACATGAAAATGTATATATTTTGGTTACAAATTTACTTATTTCAGCTCAGATGAACACACAAAGGTGTATGTAAGGATGTGTGTGTGTGTTTGTTGAAATAAATCGGATAAAAAATCGGAAGTGATCAGACACAAAAGCATATCTCACATGTAATGTAGATACATAATTTTTTTATATTCATATCTTGTTGATGTGTAAAAAGAAAAATTATTACAATATAAAAAGAAATATTTTCACGAAACACGACGACGACGACAACGAGTGTGTGGTTTAGACTTTTATGTGGATGATAAATTTCTTAAGGATATTATCACACATGCTGATACCTGTGATAAGTAAAAAAAAAACATATCTTTTAAAAGAAAAAAACATAAAGTATTATTTTTTATAAATTTCATTTCACTTCCTTTCTTCAACATGGAAAAATAGAGTAAATTTGACTGAATACATGAAAAATAGGAGTGTGTTCTAATAATAGACCTTCAAATTCTAAATGTATCATTAATAATATAAAGCACATACATAAATTGAGAATACAAAATTGTTGATTTCCGTTGAATGGAAATTTTTTGAATGTAAATTCACTTTATGAAATATAACATTTGCTTCATTATTATTAGAGTCAGTATTTTAAAGTGGTCATACACCAAATTGGGACTTTTTGTTTAAGTTTTTGACTTAATTTTCAAATTTATCGATGTTTAAGCTAACCCTTATGCCCAAGAAGTCTAGGAAAATGGCTGTTGAAACCCAAAAAAGATACCTAGTGCGTTAAAATAAGGCATACAAAAAATAATGTAAAAAAATTCGAAATGTACGTCTTTCTATGCATCGAGAGTTTTTTTTTTAATATCCACCAATCTGACCACTTTAGACATTTAACTCTAAAATTTGTTGAAGTAAAATTTACTTGTTCTTTTTAAAGTGATATCTCATTTGAAAACTTTCCGTATATTTTCTAGTTTTTTTAGGAATTGCAAGAACCAAGAAAAAAATAATGAAGGTATTCCCATGAGTATTCTTTCATAAGCCCAGCTACTTTATTATTTCTTTTCCGAATTCATTCGCTCTTTTATCATTATTTGGGTTTTAAAATTCAGGAAGGAAAAAAATCACCTCACATTACATTTAATTTGCGATCCATACCAATTAGAATTGCAAAACTTCTTCTCTAATTTTATCATTTTGTTTTAGTTATCGACATATTCAGTGATAAATAGACTTAAAACTTAGCAATGATATAAATTTTCAGTTTTCAAAATAAATAAATTTCACAGTAATTGTGTTTGATATTCCGAGTGAAACGAGAAAAGTCAAAACAAGTATTTCTTTTATTACATTCAAGTCGAAATAAATAAATCGACTTTTATTTTATTTTTTTATTTGCACAAAAAAATATTGCACTATCTCGTTCTTTTACTCCTCTTGTCGGTATGATATTTACGTGCTTTATCATCATTACAGGTATGTTTAACCCTTTGGGCGAATTGTCCCATATATGGGACAATTTTGAATCGCTTGAAAAATAAACTTCAATCGATCCTAAAATTTTTTTCATGATGCAAAAAAGTTAAGAAGGGATGTAAGTTACAGGAACAACAAACGATTTAAAATTCAGGAGCGATATAACTGCGAGCCTGAATTTTGAAGTTTGAAAAAATGAAAAAAATGTAAAATGTGGAGGTTGACTTCTTTCAATGTGAATTAAATAATAAAGAAGTCAATTGAAAATTTTTTTTATTTCCGTTCTTTTATCTTCTAGTTACTACTAAATTAGCTGCACAAAAGAAAAAGTTGTAACTCTTCCCATAGCTCCGATACAGACCCTCAAATATTGTCCCGTATATGGGACAAAAGCGCTCAAAGTTACAAATTCAAAATTGTCCCATATATGGGACAATTTTTTTTGGCTTATAGCGCTTTTGTCCCATATATGGGACAATTTTTTTTGGCTTATAGCGCTTTTGTCCCATATACGGGACATAGCTAAAAAAGCCTAATTATACATAGCTGAAAATTTTTTTTGTCTCAATTACTTATAATTAGGATACTTAATAATGATACCCATTCAAATATTTTTTTCATTGCTTGGTTTAGATTTTGAACTCAAAGGGTTAAAACATATTTTTCTAGGAGAAATTTATCTATTGCTAAAGATTTTTGCGATAAGAAAACCCAAAGAATGTAGGAAATGAAGGAATTTAAAACTTTTTTTTTCTCTTCTCTATATTTCTTGATTTTTTCGTTTTGTTGAAAATCATCAACACCTGGCACGTACTTCAGCAGATTCTCTTCACTAAAGAAAAAAAAGGCTTTTTATATACCAATAACTTACTTATTCATCTCATTTCCCATTGAATTTTACATTTTAACATTAATAGAGCTTGATAAAGTTCAGAATGATAATAAAAAATACGAGGAGAATAATGTTTTTTTGAATTGTTGAGTAAATGATACCGACATAAAAAAAATGTTTTATGTCTATGATTGTTATCATCATGTTGTGAGAATTTATCACACTAGAACTGATATTTTCAAAGGTGATCAATCAAATAGAATTTTTGTTATCAATATTAATATTAAAATGTAATTTAGTGTGTGATTTTGTTAAAAAAATAATTTAAAGTAGTCACATTTTAAGGGAAAATGTTTGGAATTTGATACAAAAAATATAACTGAAAGCAAATATTTGTTGAAATGCCTTTTCAAGGAATTATTCAGTGTAATTTTTTAAATGCATCTATTTAACAAACAAAAACTGTTTCGGAAACAAGAGTTTATGATATTTTTTTTATTTAACGTTGTTATCTTTTGCATTATGAAATGAAAATATTTTGTAGGATTATATTTCCTTTCCTCTTTTTGTTGGAATCACACATTGTTTTACTTTTTTTGTTATTTTTTTTTATTTATTTTTTATTCACACGCATTTTTGTAGAATATGTTAGAATTAAAATGAACAGCATCTCTGCTGCTTTCAAAAAATTAACAAATATGCAAACAAAACGAAATCTCTTTTGAAAGCAGTAACTCGCACTGCAGAGATATTGCTGTCATCAAGAACAATGAACAAAAAGGATTTATGAATTTTGTTCTTCATTTTATTTTTTATGTAGAGATACCGCTGAGAAAGAAAACAAGTAATAAAAACATGAAAAATGTAGCGTTCCGGTTAAAAAACTTTGTTTTTTTGTTGTGTTTATTTATTTTTATTTGACTTTTTAACACAACACAAGGATGCCAGAACTTTTTGAGCACGAATCGAGGCATTAGTTTGAAAATTCCCCATTAGAGAAAATTTCTCTAGCGCCTCCAGTCAGTGGCGGAATGGCCATATGAGAAATCTGGCAAATGCCAGAAAGGTCGCAGTCGATCGTCTTGTGAAAATTAAGTTAATCGTATATTTTAAAGAAAATCATACAGAAGCCACGCCTCCAGTTGATAATATTGATTAATAATAATAAAAATGAAATGAACTCTGATAAGGAAATTTTGATACATCAGCTTCAAAGGACCTTTGAAATTGAAAATTAATCCAGATACGAGTAAATCGGCACTATGAGCCTTACAATGAATCCCGTTAAGGTTCACATTCAAATGGACTTTTGTCTAAAATTTCATGTAAAAGTCTGAGAGAGTGAGATTTCATTGAAATGGAAAAATTTTCCTCAAAATCTTATTTTACTCAAGAGAATTTTAACCACAAAAACCTTAATTCAAACTTTTACTAATTTAACATTTTCTTTTTATTATGCATACAACTCAAAATAAAAATGATGTTCTTGAGATAAGAAACATAAAATGTATTCCCAATGTATTACAAATCACTCTTTCCTCTTCTCTCATAATGTTCTTCATAATTTTGATACGAAAAACGTCTGCAAAATTTAATATTTGATTAATTCTCATCTATAAAACCAAATTTTTATTATTACATTTTTCTTTTACATACAAGAAAAAAAAGTTTTCTTATCTCTATATATGTGTATTTATATTTTTTTTGTATACCAACCACTTTCACTCTTGTTCTACATATTCCAATTCATGTGTAAGCAGCCAGCAAACAACCACAATAACATACCTTATGAATATAATATCTGAAAATCGATGATCCTAAAATAATATGGCAACGCATTATTAATATTATTGTATGTTATATTTTTCGTGTGTATTGTGTGAGTTTTATATTTTAACTAGATGTATTCAGAACACAAAAGTAATAAAATTGTTTGCCATCTATGCGACATAAAGTTTCCATTTATTATTGCCATAAATACAAATATATTCCCATTTTTTTATTATTTCATTCAATTTTCCTTTCGTTTGAAATACAAACACACACATTCACATTTGATGATATGAAATGGTAATAATTTCTTTTATTTTCATCTACGAGAAAATTAATCGTTTCACATTTCAATTGAAATGACTGTGATGAGATGTGAAATGTCTGTATAATGTATTGGAAAGTTTTTCCTTTACTCTTTTTTTTTGGTGATATAAAAAGTTGTTAAATTGTCAGTGTTATCAGTTTCTCCTTTCTTTTGATACAATTATATCAAACATTAAACAAGAAATGACAAGATACTAGGCGCCTGCACAATGTTCTTTCTATTGTCGATGAAATTATTGTTAAATGTATGAATGTTGTCTGGTGTATTTGCATCATTTACTCCCTTTTTCTGTCAAAGTTTTATTCGAATTTTTTTTATTCCATTTTCACATTTTTTTTCGTTCTAACTTTTTCAACACAATACGCCTTGATGTAACACAATTTTATTTGTATTCTTAATATTACTTGTATCTATCAAAAGAATGAGTAATCGGAAACGTATCTAAAGTTGAATACAAAATAATAATAATATAATAAGAAATGACATCGAATATTTATACAAATATTTTATCTACTTCTAATACGTAACAGCTAAATTTGATTTATTAGACGACATCTAACAGAAAATGTTATCCCATTTACTTTTATTGGAATCAGTTAAAATATGTATATTTATTCGAAATAAAGCAGAACAAATCGAAGTTTTTTGTCTTTTATTTTACTGGAAAATATTTCAATGTCTGTTGAAGTTAGCAAAAAATATTAGAAAAAAAACTTCTACTGTCAAAAAGTGTGAAGTAAATAATACGGTTTGACAAATTTATACTTGGTCATACGCTTTTCAAGGCCCTTCAGGGTTTCAAAATATGCAGCTCGATAGGCATACCAGGTACTTTTGATGGAAAATCGGGACTAGTGACATAAAAAATTTGGATTTGAATGTAAAAAGTGGGACAGTTAAAAACTATTCATTTTTTACTAGACTGAAGTTATCAATGGATAAATGTTTTTTCATACCAGGTTCAGACAAATTCCTACTAAATTAATTAAAATTCATACTTATTAAATTAGTTTTTATCAACGACCTCATAAACCACCTTGTCAGCCTCGAAGAAAGATTTTTCAGACCCCCAGGATGCTCCCCGTTACCCTCGCAGTGTCATCAACTCTGACTTTCTATGTTTTTGCTGTTTTTTTTTTCAACTTTTTACTTCGTGTAAATCACAAAATAAGCCCTCAGCGCGCTCTGGTGGTCCAATCGTAAAACCCAGATACAGACGCTGAATTTTTTGATTCTCTATCGATCTGTATACTCATTTACGACCTTTCCCTTGGCAAAATTTTCATGAAAGTTTAAAAATCGTCCTTAACTTCAAAAAAACCCTCTCAGCACCCTCTGTAGAGTCGAATCGAAAAATGCAGATACAAGACGCTGTAATTTTTGATTCTCTATGGATCACTCATCAACGAACGTTTTGTGAAACTAAGGTCAGTTTTTGGACTTTCCTGATAATAATATTTTTCAATATTAAAAATCGGAACAAATGAAAAAGAAATCGGAAATTTGGACATTTACTTAAAATTTTGCCACAAAAAAATTTGCAAATGTATTTAAATCTAAATTTCGATGAAAAAAACGATAATAAACTGTTCAGGTGCAGATTTGATATCCATTTAAAAATATTGCACAGAATTCTTAATTGCATTGAGCAATAAATGATTGAAAAAAAATAACAGATATTAATAGCGAAAAATTTCATTTGCAATATTATTTTATTGAGTATACATTTTTTTTTGATAATGATTATGTTTGTTTGTGACATTTTTTTAAATGAATAGAACTTCTAAAAAAGAAATTGCTAACGTGAGTGCATTTTTGTGTGAAATTTCGTTCAACTCTGAAAAAATGTGCACCATTTAAAAAAAGGACGGAATTTTGTCGATTCAAGAGCATTTTTGTCTAAAAGTAATTTTAATAAAAAAAAACTAAATAGCGGATCCGGAATCAATAGTTTGGAAAATTTGTTTTACGTTTTTCATTTAACAAATTTGTACTTTTTTTAAAAAAATATTGTTACTGGTTTTAGTCAAACCGTTTTTATTCTAAATAAACTGGTAATAAAAGTTTAGACAAGAGAATCATAATTGGAAATTTATTGAAGTTACCTTTTGTAACAAAAAAAAATATTGTAAATTTCGAAATGCATAATGGAGACGCCTTGTTAATTTCTAATTTAATCGTATTTCAATTGAACAGGAAAAAAAAATATCATTTTATGAATAAATCTAAAACATTTTTGACAAATAGTAAATTAAATAATCTTCAACTTTCAACCACATCAAATGATGCACCTAAAAATTAATATGATATAATAAAGACATAAAATCATGCAATGGACAAAATTGTCACTATTAAAACTTCTTTTTATTGCCATGTATGTGTGACAAGGATTAGCAAATTTAACTCAATTCATGTTCAAATTAAATTCAAATGCATATATATTAGCTATCAAAAGAAGTGATACTGCAAAACTTTTGGATGTTGATGTTGAAACTTTGACGATAAAATATTTAACATTGATATAAATGACTTAAAATTTTAACTCACATGCATGTGTAACTTTTTTATCTCACAATTCATTTCGGAAAAATTACTTTAAACACAGTTTTCATGTACTTCAAAGTCTTAAACAGTGGAAAATTTATTTTGAAAGTTTTGTGTGCATTTAATTTGATATAAAAAAAAAACAATTATTATCTTATTTGCTGTGGTTTTATTTTTTTATATATATAAGACGTTGATGATGTGTTAAAATAATGTTCGATATTTTATTTGTAAGTATATTTGTCCTTATGGAACAATTTAATGTTAACTTAAATTAGACATTCGATGAGTTCTTGATAAAAAAGAAAAATTATGATGATCTTTTTCAACTTCAACACATAGGTAGTGAATTCTATGAAAAACGATATAAAAAGATAAGCTAAAGATAAACAGACAAATATTTATGTAATAATAATAAAATTACGGAGCAGAAAAAAAATCCAATCATACCCATTCAACTGTATTATGGCCTGTCCTACACATTTTTGTTGTTGTGTTAATATTGAAAAGAAGCAAAAAAAAATGGAATGATAACAATAAAGTATAAAAAATTGTCTTGTGACCTATAATAATCATCAACATCAAAATAGTCTATTGACTTATCATTCGTGATCAGGGATGGAGAATCATTTAAAAATAACAAGGAATTTCACACTACAAGGCTCTCAATTTTATTAAGTTAAACTGATGCGATGCCTTTGTTTATAATGATCAGTGCGAGTCACGTCCATAATTTTCGTTTTACGTTCTTAGATGTTACAATTCAAAAGATTTTAAAATTCGATGGAGACGCCTGGTCAAAATTTCTTTTTGCAAACAAGAAAACTAAAAAATTCCATTCACTTAAAAGAAAAAAGCAAATCAAAAAAGATAATCAACTTACAAAACAAATACAGTTCTTTGTATGAATTTTATTGACAGATAAGATTGGATCCCGTCCCTTGACCACATCATACTCCATAATACTATTATCTTTTGTTTGTTTATTAAATTTATCCCACATATAAAGACTTACAAATATAATAAAGAAGAAAAAAAATTATATATATACTTGAGATCAAGGCATTGTAACATTAAATTAAATTTTGTGTTTTTTTTCATATCTCATCTTATCTCATCTCCTTTTTTCTCATAACAGATCCCAAAATACTCATAGTCGATGAGGCAGGTATTCCATTGTTGGACAAGTACGTTCAAGTTGATTCCACAATAAAATTAGCATGCATTGTGCGACACATTTCAATGACATCTTCTGTCGTTTTTTGGATGCATGGTAGCACAATATTAAATTACGATACAACAAGAGGTGGAATTAGGTGAGTTTTTTTTGTGCCTTTTATTCTCTTTACATTTCAATTCTTTGCTTATTTGCACTTATCACAACATTTCAATCAAATGAACGGGTTGGGTTGGAAAATATTTGATTTAATTTAATTTATTTTTTCTCCTTTTTTCATTTCATTTCAATTGTAGTGTAAAGACAGACCTAAAAGATTTTGGTGCCAATTCAACGTTATTTGTTGCAAAAGTTAATCAATCAGATTCTGGCAATTATACGTGTTCAATTGGACCCCATCAGTATTATATGGTGACAGTTCATGTGCTTAATGGTAAGTTAAAATGAAAAATGTAATCAAGTTTATTTTTGCTTAATTGAATTACTCAAAAAAATATTATTAAATTGAACTTGACCATTGCAAACAAAAAAAAGCTTCGATGTGATAAAAATAAATTTTTTCCCTTTAATTCAATTTGAGAAATTAAAAATTTGCAGTTCAATGAATATATTACTTATAAAAAAAAAATTGAAATCGTTGTTTCTGTCATTATTATTAAATTTCATGCCATTTACACAACAGAATACATACACCAGAAAAAAGATTTTATTTATAAAAACGCTTTCATCCCAGACTACAAATGTCTAATATTAATAAATAAAATTGGACGAAGAAACCCATTTTTTGCTATTTATAAAAGTGGGAAAAAAATTAAAAAAAAGGATGATAAAAGGGAGAGAAAAAAATAATAACAAAATGTATTGTGTCGTTAACAGACCCAACAAGACCATGCTCAACATAAAAACTAATGAAGTTGTGTGTGTGTGTGTGTGTGTGTGTGTGTGTGTGTGTGTGTGTGTGTGTGTGTGTGTGTGTGTGCTAGTAAAACAAAAGGAAATCATAAAAAAATATTTCTATTAAAAGGAACACAAATGAAGCATATAAGTAAAAAAAATCCAATATCGTTAAAATTGACCTAACTCCATATCCATTGAACAGAACTATCTATGATGATCGTTAATCTAATAAAATATCCGATTAAACCACTCTAGTGTGCATTCTCCATTTATGTTTGAATAATCTTCCGTGTTACATGTTCTTTTAACCACGGATATTTTCACTCACATTTCATCGGAGATTCTAATTGCTAAATAGAGCTTTAACTGAAATTTCAAGCAAAAAAGGAGACAATAGATGATTATTTTTTTGAGATTCTTATTCGATTGAGTCAAAATGGAACTTCTTCGTTCTAGATTCTTGAAGTTCTTTTATTTTTCTTTGATTGTACGTTTCATAGATCTCTTTTGGAGAAAAAAAATCAGGTCCTCTTGAACCGGAACCCTTATCAGTGATGAGTGGAGCATTGAAGCAGATTGACCTAGTTTTTTGTCTTCAATTACTTTCAGGATTTTCTTACAAGTTGAGTCAATTTCCCTTTTTCTTGCATATCAGTCAATTTAAGCCAAGATATGTGACTCGAGTCACCATCCACACTTTTTAATTGAATCAGCCCATAATAATTTTTCCAATTTTGAATTCAATGCATTCAAAATGAAAAAAATAATTTTACGAATACAATATTTCAATTATCTTTCGTTTTTTCTTCTTATTCATTTCAATTGCACATTCACCCCACTCAAATATTAATGAATGTCTCTCTTAATACCAATAAATCATATTCCGTATAAATTAAATTAATTGAATTACAAATCAGTTTAGTTCTGTTTCTATGGTGAGTTACCATTAATTTATAATAAAGATTTATTTTGTGTAAAGTACCAGGCGTTTCCATTTTTCGTTTGTTCATTCAATGAAAAGTGTCATTATAAATCAAATCACGAAAACAAATTAAAATCCTTCATCTTTTCTTACTTTTCTGTTTATTTTACAATAAAATGTAAATAAATCATTTATTCACTTTTTATTCAATGAAGCACGATATTCAGCAAAATCACGTAAATTTAATACTTTGTAATTTTATCGTGGCACCTTTAACGATCAACAATCAAAGGCAATGAGATTCAGTAAGAAAATTATTTAAGAATTTAAATTTTAAACAAAGACATTTTATTTATATAATGAATTTTTAGAATAACTTGAAGCTATTTAGTTTCATTACCACATTAAAAACTTTTTGGTTTTATTTCGAATGAAATTATGATGCAATTTCATAATTTCATGTCAAAATACATGTTTTTTGTACCTTAGCAACATAACAATTGTATGTTTTATCACAATTCCATATGAAACCATGTTATATTTTTCTATGCTAATCCGAAAAATAAATAAATCGTTAAAATACATCACTTTCATACACAATTTTCCTTCTCTATACCATGTTACAATGCTTTAATACCAGGAAAAATAAAACTAGAATATCTATGAAATATGATTCAAATATACAAGTTAATTTATATCCTATATTCACTGTAATGTTACTTGGTTGCGTTTTGTTTTTCATATAAATAGAATACAAAATGAAATCTGCTGGCATGATATTGCTCGGAAAAAAAATTTCCACACATATTCCAAAGGAAGCGGTAAACTAAAAAAAAATAAATGCTTATTTTATATAGAAACGAGGTTAGATAAATGTTAATACATAAAAAATCCATTTAGAAATCGACACTTTTATTATCTAAATTTATGTGGTAAAAAATAACCAATCATTTCATTACGAGGTCAGTGAAAATGATTTAGATGATTTGAGATTCAATTGATTGATCTAGAATTTTAAATGAAATTTTATGTAAAATTGTTGTAAAAAAAATGTTGAATCAATTCACTTATTTCTTTTAACAACAAGAAAATCCAGTAAAACCAGGTTCAAAAGCTTTTTCTTGTTCAAATGTCATAATGTGACAAAATTCAAAGATTGAGATGTCGTGATTTTAATTCAAAAAAAAACAAAATCGAATAAATTTAATATAAAATTGAATCAAATAATATCGTTAATTATTCATGAAAAATCAATTTGAATCGTAAATAAATTACAATGATTTTTGATGATGAATTAATATGCATCATTATATTAAATTTCAATTTATTTAATTTGATTTATTTAATTAAGATATCAAATTATGAAAAAAAAATATTAATGAGTGGAATTTTGTGTTGAATTATAGTGAAGTTAAAAAAAAAATCATTTTTTATAAGTATTTTGACGTGCAGGACTAACTGGGTGTAAAAGTTTTCTAAGGTCGTGGATGAGTATTCAGATCTATAGAGAAAATACAGCGTATTTTCCCGGGTTTTTCGATAGGACACTCCAGAGGACGCTGAGAGCTAATTTTTTGATTTACACGAAGGAAAAAGTTGAAAAACATTTGAAAATCAGTGTAAAAGTTGTTGAAGACACTGCGAGGGTGACGGGGAGGGACCTGGGGGTCCGAAAAATCCATCTTCGAAGCTGATGAGGTTTTTGATAACTTCAGTTTAGTAAAAAATGAATAGTTTTTAACTGTTCCGCTTTTTACTTTCAAATCCCGATTTTTTATTTCACTAGTCTCAATTATTCATCAAAAGTACCTGGTATGCCTAACAATAGCCCACAAATAGGCCAGTGAAGTTTTTTTAGCTTTCAAATTAAATTATGGTACTTAATATGATGTAGTCAAAGGCTAACAATTGTGTATTTTCATTCAATTTCAACTAAATAACTCATAAAATTTCCAATATTTTGCATTTAACTTAATTAAAATTACAAATAAACCTTAAAACAGACGTTCACTTGTATTGTATTTGTTTAATACAAAGGCACTTCAAAGTCCATTAAACCAAAATGTAATTAAATTTAGGGCTATTTTATGAAAAACATGAAAAACATCATCACAATGTTGAGTAAGAACTTGCACTAAATTTCTATTAAAATGTTGTAACGAGTCCTCTTTTCTATGTTTCGAGATAAACAATAATCCTTATTTAAAATAAAATAATGGCTCTTAACTGAAATAAAACAACAAAACCATAAATAAAAGATTATTACTTGAATAACTCCATACAACAGCTCAAAATACAATTTCAATTAAAGAATACTCTCTCAATTTAAGGCTACATTAGGATTAATACTGATTTAGTGTTTTGTCTCATAAATGTCTAATAAGATGTATTGAGTTTGTTCTTTATTTTCTCGAGACTTTTTTCAAATCTCATATTAATGAAAATTTAATAAAAAATTGACTCAGCTCCAATGGTGAATTGGCCATACAGACAATCTGGCAAATGCCAGAATTTCAATCCGACCACAGCAAAATAAATTTCTTTCTTCTTTAGAATATGACAAAAAAAACTAAAATTTTGTGGCCCTGTCTAATGAAATCTAATGAAGCATTTTATGTATCAACCTAAAAGTAACGAAACATATTTTATTATTATTATTATCATTACTATACAAAATAATACGAATATAAACAACATTTTTGTTTTGATTTATGTTAAAAGTATTAAATAGGATTCAACATTATGGGGCTTTTGTTATCAAATTGCATGAACTACAAAGTAAAGAAATTTTATGTTAACATTTTACATTGTTAAAGTTAATATTGGAATTTCTGAAGAATTGGAATGAAAAATTTTGATCCAATTGAACATTAGCTTGGATCTTAAAAAAGAAATTTTATCGTCAACTTGAATAATGGGCTTTATGCCTAAATGCATTTGATAAAATTCGCTCACTGAAGCTTGAAAAAACATCTTTCGTGCATTTTGAAGTGAACAATCGATGAGAAGGAATTTAAATCATTCACACACTCTAAGTTGAAACCGCCTCGCAGCGAAAACCCCGCATACAGTGTGACTTGCGTGGCATTTTCAACTTTGAGTGTAGATTCAAATCATTCAGAAATGTAATTTCCCGTAACAATCAAAAATATAATGTTATTAAAGTATTTATTCGAAATTTTGAATATTTTAAAATTATTTTTATTAAAATGACAAAACAAAATGCAGTAAAGCAACAACAATTAAATCAATTGTTGAAAAGGATAATTACCTTTTAAAATTAATTATAAAAACAATAATAATGGTAATTTATTTTGTTAATGAGTTCTTGTTTATTTAAATTGGATTATGATTCAATACAGAGATCGTTGTTTTATTGGTGAAAAATGATGTTATATTTTAATTTATTGATATTTTATGTCTGCGAAATGAGATTTTGATACTTCACTCTAAGTTGAAAATGCACCGCATTACAAATTGATTTGGTCCGCAGACGGAAATATTTGATTGACGCTTACATGCCGTTTAATGAATCCAATTTTTATCGCATTTCCTGTTAATTTTGATAAAAATTTCTAATATTATGGGCACTCTTTTAGTCTATGCATATATTGGTGGTGGTTTGCGAGGAGTTTGCAACTTACAGTGTGTGTTGCATTACAAACCATTCATACTCAAGTACAATTATGGACCAAGTCCTGAAAGGCAATACAATGAATTTGATATGAAATTTTACTTCTGAAAACTCATGTTGATTTCATTTCTTTTTAATTTTATTTCTCTTGTCTTTTCACAGAAAGCCTTGCTGAGCTCCATCACAGTAGTAGCTCCTCGTCGATTCACAGTCCAATTGCACAACAAATATTATGTCAATATCTATTATTTTCTGCCTGTTAGAAAAAATCAACGTATCAAATATTTAAATAATAAACACTACCTAGTGTTACACTTTTTTATTAGTTTAAAAGTCACCTT
>LN483602.1:217914-240256 GCA_900002565.1 Culicoides sonorensis | reverse complement strand
AAAAAAAAAATTATTCATATTTTTTATTATCTACATTCAATTTGATAAAATTATTTCCGATCCAATGACAATAACACATATAATTGCATTTTACTTGATTAAACCATTTCATTCATCAACCATGCAATTTTTTTTATTGATTATGTGCATTTTCTGGTGTTGATTAGATATTGAATTAAAATACAATTCAAAAAATATGGAATGCAATTCAAATGGGTTTAATTCATGTTTTTGTAAATGGCAGAGCAGATAAAAAAGCAAAATGAAGGCAATATAACATTAATCAAAGCGAATTGAGAAAAAACCGCCATATTTATAATAAAAATTATAATAAATTTATTATGAATTTTATGTGAATATTATACACAGATGATTAATTTCATATTCATTTGAAAATCCGTTGATTTGATCTCCTTTATGGTGTATTATAATTAGATCTAAGTATTCAAAAGATACTTATACAATTTTTTCTTCTTGGGATCTGCGGAGGCAATAACTGAGAGATAAAGTAAATGAAACTAACCAACAAACAGAGCAGTATCATTAAACGCGCTTCACTTTAATTAAGATTAATTGTTCGTTGTATAAGCTCTCTGAATAAAATGAAAATAAAAAATAAGCGTCATGTGTTGTATTGTCATACATATTTTATATAAATGTACTCTTTGGTGGTGTGCAATGTACATGAAAAGCATGAAATAAATTTTAACGAAGAGAACTCAGCCAGCGGTATCTTATAAAATGTTTTATACATAATATAATAACATGTACCAATATGGCGTTCTCTTGTAGAGTTGATGTTACTTTTTTATGTTTTTTGGAATTTTAATTAAAAACATTGAAAAAAACATGTTTTTTTTTAATTTGAATTAGGATCTGCTGTAAAGTGTGGTATCTTTTATACAATTGATTAAATTTCAACCAACTTTGAATATACAATTAAAAATTATTTTTAATTTCTCTTTTGAATGAAAATCTTATTAATATTATTTATGTAAAGAATTCTTGATTAGGCTTTGTATGAAATTTTATTATTCAAAATACTGTAACTTTTATCTTTTTAATTTTAAAAAAAGATTACTCACATCTATCTTAATAAGTTTGCATAGAATCATGTTTTTTCATATAGATTTCCGTCTTTTATGTTATTATTATTATTATTATTATAAATAATAAATGAATGCGTAAATATATTAATGTTGTGTATATTTTTCATATCAGAATGTTGTTTAGAAATACAACAATAGGCACGCATTTGACAGGAAAAAGTCATATTTCAGATGACGTGCATATTTTTCAGTTATTGTCCTTTTATATTCTGCTCTTTTAGTTCATGGTATGCATGAAATGTGTACAAGAGGGTTTCAGATAAAAAAAAACGACGACATCTCTATCGAAAAATACATTATGAAATATTGTTATTGTTAAATATCATAGAATTAAATTTATTCTATGCTTTGCCCTTTTTTACAACATTAGAAAACTCAACACATAAATAAGCTGGAACCCATATAAAACCATTTACAATACGAATTATTTATGACTTTTGTCCAAAAAGTCGATTCTAAAGTATTTTAGTAATGGAGGAGATATTTCACAGTTTCTATTCTAATATAAAATCATGTTTTACAGCTTAAAATGTCTCTTTTATGTTTGATTAGATTGTTATTGTTATACCTTGAAACCCGTAGATTTTTTTTTTGTAATTTTTTTTTTAAATTAAGATGTTATTTGAAGAGAAATTTAATGAATCAATTTCAATTTAATAGAGTTACTGTGAAATAGTTGTTTAATATGCAATTTTTTTCAAAGCTTTCTTTAAAAAAAGTTAGGAAAATATTTTTTAATATTCATAAAATGATTTCACTTTGATATAATAACATTAAATGCAACAAAGTTACTCTTTGAAAACAAAAAGATAGATAAATATGAAATTTTATTGTCATGCTTTAATAATTTTAATATTTTTTATTGAGTTTTGCAAAAAAAAACTTGTTTCATTTAAAAGTTAATAAAATAATGATTTACAAAATAACATTATTTATTACAATTTTATAACTTTTTTATTAATTAATCAAAAGCATAGTGATTGTTTTTGCAATTAATGCTTCTATCAAGATATTCGATTTGAATAAATGAGAGGTCAAATTATTGATTGATTAAATGTTTAACGAACTAATTAATTAAGGTAACCATAATATTGAGATAGAATAAGGTGTTCATTCTGATTTTCAGATGATCTGTCCGATAGTCGGTTAGGGTCTATTCGTGCTAAATTCCTGGCCCATCTTTACCTTTACAATGATTGGTCCTCACGTTCTAGTTCAAAGTTGTATCTACGTCTCCATCTTCCGTCCTTCAGTTTAGGCCTGCATATAGTTCGCAGTACTTTGCGCTTGAACAAAAGTAGCAGTTGTTCATTTTTCTTGGTGGTTGGCCAGGTTTCTGCCCCATATAATATCAATAGCCTTATGAGTGTCTTGTAGATTACAAACTTGATTTTGTTGGTTCTAAACGAAGATGTCGTTGTAGTCCATAGAAGCACCTATTGGCTGTCATGATTTCAACTGAGGAATCATTATCAGCCCATATTGCCCTCAAATCCTGACATAGTTTGTCTCTTGTTGTGGAAATGCAGCGTCGTTGCTCTTCATGTACTTGGTTTTGCTCTCGTTTATATTCAAGCGCAGTCTGAGATGTTTGGATGCCAGCACGCCTCATTGCCCCCTCTAAGGCTCCGTTGAACAGAAGCGTAAACAGTGCGTCTCCTTGTCTAAGTCCCTATTTTTTCACGAAGGCTTCGAATATTTCATTACCCATTCTTATTCATTTAAAGTCATGACCACTTGTCGTATGAGTTGAATTTCATAGCCCAATTCTTACATTACTATCAGCAGCTCAAATTAAGCCTTGTGTTTGACATAAACATCGAAAATCATTAATTAATTTCAATTAACTATAATTAAAAATCCATCACATAAAATTTATAATTCAAATCATTTTAACAAATGAATTTCAAAAATGTCATTATTTCATCACGTAATTCATAAATTGGTCTAATGGTATAAATAAATAAATTAAAACGAATTGTAAAAAAACAAAATGTCATTTTGGAGGCTTTTTTTTGTATATAATAGGTTTTTATAGTTTAATGAAGAAAAATTATTGTCAACCACAATTTTTTTTTATTGCTTATAGTATTGACGGCATATTTTGCGTGACATAAATGAATTTATTTTCAAATGTCATATTTACTAATAAAAAGTATGCTGTATACTCAAAAAAAAATAATATTAAAGAATTCAATTTTGACATGGATATTAAGATTATTGGGCGGGTATTTTGATTAAAATTAATTGTTTATGAAAATGCCGATATAGGATTAGTTTAAATACCAAACCTTGTATTTCGTAACTGTAAAAATCAATAAAATCATGTAACAATTTAAATTCTAACAAACATTTTGAGTTTAAATGACGCTACAACACATCAAATATATAAAAATAAAAAAAATGTATACTTGAGAACACAAGATAAGTGCAAGATGCAACCACTTGTATCAACACTTTGTGTCATCAGAGTTGATGAAAGAAAATAAACAATGAATTGAATAGAAAACTTTCTCTCACATGGCTTTTAACAAGTGTTTAAATCTTTGAATAAATAAAGAAACGCATTAAATTTTCTCATAGAGCTCATGACTAAATTTAAATAAATGCATAAGGAGGAGTGGAACTTTAATACAATATTATGCAAATATTGATATTTCAATAGTATTAAAGAACCTACTTTACAAATTGCAACAACTCAAAAGGCACTCCTCTAGGTGACCCTTATACTTCTGGAAAAACTCATAACATGATTGATTAAAGTTGTAATTATGTAGATGACTATAAAAAGATAAAATATGACTTGAAATGGAATGTTTCAAACATTAATAAAATGTTGAGTAAATATGTTTTTTTTTCAAAAATAATTAAAAAACTTGAACTCGAGTGCCCTTTTGTTACTCTGATAGTTCATATTTTAATATGTGTTTCTAGTTTTGTGATGCCTATTAAGTTTATAAATAAAATTTGAAAGGAACCTTAGCCATATGGTGGAATCTTGGTGTAATTTCCAAAAAGAAAAAATTTTCAAATTTTTAAACTTTATTCTCTTACTTTGAGGTGTGTGTATTCCAGGATTTCATTGTGTACATTGAACATCTGTCAAAATTGCATCAGCCTTAGTCAATTTATAATGGAAACAACAAACGATCAAGTTAACAAGCAATAAAACAATATCGATTTATATCAATTTTTTAATAAATCGATGTAAAACATATTTTTTTTTATTAAACAAAATATTAAAGGAACCCTTATAAGGAATGAAAGCTGTTTCAAACATTACGTTAAATACTGTTAAAATTAGGCCAAAAATTTTTAAAGAATTGTTGTTTTATGACTATTATTGAAAAAAATTGTAAAACGTGATCATGAACGATTTTCATGAGCGCATTTCTATGTATAGAGTTCGCCAATTTCATCTAAATTTTACAAAGAAAAGGTAAATCAGGTAAAGAAATCTTCAAATTTGAGTTTTATCGTTATTTATTTGAAATTATCGTTTATATCGCTTTTTGCATTTTATATCGTTTTTGCAGTCGGCCATTTTGGATCAATCAGTCATTTTGAGTTAGTCGGTCATTATAAATCAGTGGACATTTTTTTTAATTATTAAGGACATTTTTTAATGATTAGCGACACTTTTTCAATGATTGGCGTAATTTTTTCAATGATTGACGACATTCTTTCAATGATTGGAGCATTTTTTTCAATTTAAGGCGACACATTGCAATGATTGGCGACGTATTTCAACGGACCGCGACATAAACACAGATGGACGGACAGCATGACCGCGCATAATAGCGGAATTTTCAAGAAATGCGCTAAAAACAAAAAAAAAAGTTGAATTAAATGCAGAATTATTTTAGTTTTTGTTTTAGAATCAATTCATCTCAGAAATTATGATTGACATTATAATTAAAAAATAAAAATATTTATCCATATACTAAAAGCAACAGTTTAATAAATAAATTAAAAAAAAACATTACAATCATGTTTCATGTATATAACAAACAAAAAATTTTAAATATCTAATTATTTTGACTAAGCATTTTGGGTGGTAGACGTGTCCATTACCTGCCTCTTGTAATAATGCAATGACAGTGCGATCTATTTAACAAATAATAGTAATAATAAAGATGATGAAGTTAATAAACCAACTATTAACCAATGTACTCAAATAAAAAAAAAAATAAAAATGCTTGTATGCTAAATAGTTTTTTTTTTGTGTCTATCATCATGCTCAAAAAACTATCATGACTTTATTTTGTGTAATGAAACCGAATTATTTTACTGTACGAAATTGACATCACTTAATTTTAATCATCATATTAACACTTTTTTCTATCACTTTATTTCCATTTACTGGAATTTGTATCAAAAATGCATTTTCAAAAAAAAAAAAAACAAAAATGTAATGCTGACGCAGTAGAATCTTGCATCAGGGAATTCCTGTAATAAAATAAAAAAAAACTAGACTCATCAAAAAAATGCATGACAATGTCTTTAACAATAAACATAGTCGCAACTAATTATTTTTGTCGATTCATTGATCCGCATTATTTTGTATTTGAATTTTTCGACAGCCAAAAAATAGCATCAAATCGACCTTGAACTATTCAATGTAACTGAAAATAGTTCCTAGCCAAGTGTAATAATAGCACAGCTTAACAATATAAAATCGATGTGCTTGCTTTGAAAAATCCCGAAACACGTCAAAAAGATTTTTCAATCCTGATTATTTTCCACTTTGAAATTTTAAAATTCACTGATTCGTGTTTGTTTTATGTAATAATGAAATTTGTATGGAAAAGAGTCATTTCCCCTTTAAGTTGAAATTATTAAATATCAAAGTTTAAACTTTTCTGAAGTTAATTTTGTTCCAAAGTGTCAAGTAATTTATATCGTTGGAAAGAAGGCAAAAAAGGCTAACAGAAAATATAAATTTTAATATAGTTTGCCCAATTATATTGGGCTTTTTCAGGCTAAAAATTAAAAAAAAAGGAAAAATACTTTATTTTTTTGTATTTTTTGAACCATATTTAATATAAATTGAATATTATGCGGGCTTATTATGATAAAATTTATATTTTCTGTTAGCCTTTTCTGCCTTCTTTCCAACGATATAAATTACTTGACACTTTGGAACAAAATTAACTTCAGAAAAGTTTAAACTTTGATATTTAATAATTTGAACTTAAAGGGAAAATGGCTCTTTTCCATACAAATTTCATTATTTCATAAAACAAACACGAATCAGTGAATTTTAAAATTTCAAAGTGGAAAATAATCAGGATTCAAAAATCTTTTTGACGTGTTTCGGGATTTTTCAAAGCAAGCACATCGATTTTATTTTGTTAAGCTGTGTAGTATAAATAATAATAATAAAAACAAAATTCATATTGCCGAAAAATTACTGCAACATCATTATATTTTAGTGTGTGTCTATTTTAATATACATCCAACAACTTTTTTTTTATGTATATTCATTTCTTTCTATTATTATAAGAAAAAAAATAATAATATTCATGATTCATGAAAATAAAATTCGTCTCATCTTATGTTAACACTGTAGCATATTTTTTTTTTTTTCAATGTAAAATATTTGTAAATTAGTACTACTAAATTAATATAATATCGTATAATATCAACATCACACAATAATCATATAGACATTTTAGAGCACACTTCAATTTCAATTCAATTCAAAAAATAGCCAAATAATAGTTTTTTTTTCTAAATTCATTGCGTTTAATTTAAATTACCGGCGTTTCAATTTGGTTTTTTTTATTATCTGTGTGTTATTTTTCTATTACTATTATTTATTTATTTATATTTAGTCAATTGTTTGTTTGCTTTTCCTTTTTATGATGTTTTAAATGTCTATTACGGATGATTTGTGCTGATTTGTGTTACAATTAAATAAATATTTAAGTTGTATTTGAAATAAAAATCTGGAAATTTACAATATAATTTTGAGTAATTTCAAGAATTTACAGCCATTTTATATTGAAATTCACCCTTTTAAATTCTAAATTTGATTTATTATTATACGCATTGCGTAATAACATAAACAAAACACAATACATTACTTTTTACATTTGCTGCTGCCATTCTGCCATTTAGAAGATGTGCAAAACCGTCATTTGGAAAAATATGTATTTACAATAAAAATGATGATGGTGCCGATCCCCTTTTTGTGTTGTTGTATGCGTAAGAAACATCTAATATGCGAATGTAATCTATCATTCTGTCGAAAAATAAAAACCAAACAATTTTCTATCCTTTCAACAACAATATCAGCGGAAAAGAGAAACAGCAGTGGCATAAAATAGAATAAAAAAAAGAAAACATTAATATTACTAACCCTCGTTGAAATAAATTCATTTTATTTTTTTTTTAAGTAAGAATAGAATTCTGTCGATTCAATCGGAAACAAAATATATAATTAATGGTAGAATAGATGTTTAAAAGATGAGATATAATAAAAGAAATGTTCCTTTTTACATGGAAATACAAAATTCTTTATTATATACTTTATTTGATCTGAATATAATTAATTAAAATTTTCATTAATTAGAAATCGCATAAAAAAATAATCGTCTCGAGACAATGTATTATATTTTTAATTTACGTTTAGGTGTAAGATGTTAGTAATAATAATAATAATAAAAAACCTAATCCAATTATACGAATACTACATATTTTGTTGTAAATTTTATATGACTGACAAGAACCGCCATTAATGCTCATGAATCATTCTTAAAATATACAAACAACTTGTGTGAAACATACACACACAGAAAAGCTTTTTTATCCAATTTAACTTAAATTTCCCCTTCAAATAACAAAATTAAACCTGTATAACCATATCGAATTCATAAGTTGGCTTGTGTATGGTAAAAAAATAACCACGCCTTATCATCATCATACAGCAATGTTCGATATATGGTTGAAAATTTTTGTTTCACATTGAAATTGATTTATGAAGAATATTACGAGAAAGAATATCAAGCAGTTTATGTTATGGCTCCATTGCGTTCATTCGAACTTTTTTCGAGATAAAGAAATTTTCAAGTGGTAATTTCATTGCTAGCTGATAAAAAAATAAAATTAAGGCAAAAAGTGAGAGAAATTTAAAAGAAAAACAAATAAATTGAAGAAAAAGCTATATTTAAAATTAAAAAAAAAATAACATAAAAGTGTTCAAATATAGAGAAAGTTTAAGAAATCTTTCTAAATAAACAGGATTAATAAAAATTTATTAATTAAATAAGAAAATTAAAAAAAATTCCAGTTACAGTTAAATTAAAAAATTAAAAAAAATATATTTCGAGTTGTATCAAAATTAAATTGAAAAAAAAAATATAAAAATACATAAAAAAAATACTAAAACTAACCAAAACTTACCTAGTTGAGTTAAGTTAAATTTCATTGAAAACAAGAAAACTTACTTCAATTTCGGATACTTTGAAAATAGCATCCTGCCAAGATTTTTTGTAAGTTGATTCCCTTTCATTTTTTTTTCTTTTAGCATTGACTATCAAAAAATTACTCTTTTCGGCTAATTTTACAGTAATTTCTTTAAAAGAAGGTTGAAATGCAAGACATAAAAAATGTTTTTCGTTTTCAATTTCATTACATTATATCTTTTATTTTCGAATATTTTTAATAAAATTCTTTGAGAGAATTAAAATTACCTTCAAAAAAAACATAGTTTTTGAAAACTTTTGAAGGATATAATGTGCATAATAATGATCATTGCATTACATGGCAATTTATTTTTTGTTCGTTAACAAAATTCTTACATTTTTTGTCCCAAAAGACTCCGATACAAGGTAAAATTTCATTATATATTTTGTGTGGAACATTAATAATTCTTTCAATTCACCGCCACAGAACAAGGTAACCGTCGGGGGCATATAAGAGACATAAATACAGAAAAAATACAAATTTTGGAAAAGAAAAATACAAAAGAAGATAAAAATGTCAAAATTTTTATGACTAATGATAGTGCTTCTGGAGTTTAAACATTCGGTAAAAATTATAATGCAAAAAAGAAAATAAAAATGTGCACATTGAACGTTATTAGATGTCATATAGAATTATGATGTTCAATTCAATTTTTTTGTTAACTTGAATTTAAAGACAAAAAAAATGTTTGTCTAAAAAATTTTCATGGAAAGAAAGAATTCTTTTGACCATATAAAATTAACTTGAACATTGACTACTTGCAAATAATGTCAAATCATCATTATATTATTTTGAGCAAAAAACAATTCTGACTTACACAAAGACATTAAATTGCATGTTTGTTGTCTGCATTCAAATTAAATATATACCGTTTCAGCCATTTTCAATCAATTAAGTTGAATTTTTTCCACTATTAAAGTTAATTTTTTTTCTCCTTTCAATTGCGTATATAACGTATAAAATAATATAACGATGCATGTTCGAATTAAAATTAAATTAAATTTGAAACAAATAAACGGACAGACATGTAACTACAAACAAAAAAAGAAGTAGACGAGCAGTAATTATTGGGCTCAGCGATAATAATTTTTTGTTTTTTTTTTTTAATATTACTTTGTTGTTATATGTGTTGGAGAGTATCATAGGTCTTTGACTTTTGGCATTGTTTCATTTTGTATTTTAATTTTTTTTTTCTTCGTTTATTATTCATGTAAATTTAAATACTTTAAACATATCTCTCTACGAATTGTGATTTAAAGAAAACTTGAGATTTTGATGCACACACATGGTGTGTATGTGTCTGTTGTTAATCATTTTCATTGAACAAAATAATCGTGAAACAAAAATCTGATCAAAAAATTATTATTGTTGTGATGTATTGAAATAATGAGTATCAAATAAAGTAAATAATAGTAATAATAGGAAATAAAAAAAAAATATAAAAAAAAATTAAATCAAAAACAAAGTTCTGGACATTTCTTAGGAAGTTATTAACTTCTAAAATAAACTTTTATAAAAGGTAGATGGCTAACTAAAAAGTGAAAAACAAGAAGTTTTCTAACAAAATAAAGTATTTGAGATTAAACACAAATTTGTTAAAAGTTGAATTTTGAGTATTAACTGACACAATTTTTTTAAATAATTACTTTTGCCCTCACTCACAAAACTGATAGGTCTTTGGTGATTGTGTTTTATCAGCAAAGGAAGACAAAATTCAACTTTTAACAAATTTGTGTTTAATATCAAATACTTTATTTTGTTTGAAAGCTTCTTGTTTTTCACTTTTTAGTTAGCCATCTACCTTTTATAAAAGTTTATTTTAGAAGTTAATAACTTCCTAAGAAATGTCCAGAACTTTGTTTTTGATTTAATTTTTTTTTATATTTTTTTTTTATTTCCTATTATTACTATTATTTACTTTATTTGATACTCATTATTTCAATACATCACAACAATAATAATTTTTTGATCAGATTTTTGTTTCACGATTATTTTGTTCAATGAAAATGATTAACAACAGACACATACACACCATGTGTGTGCATCAAAATCTCAAGTTTTCTTTAAATCACAATTCGTAGAGAGATATGTTTAAAGTATTTAAATTTACATGAATAATAAACGAAGAAAAAAAAAATTTTTTTTCATATTCGTGTTAGGTCTTTGGTGTCTTCGGCAAAGTTGTAGCTTAGGTAAAGGAGATTTTGAAAAAATATTTTTTTTTTGAATTTTCCGGAATTTTCGTGGAAATTTTTTGAATTTTCACTAAAAGTTGTATGGCAACCCTATTTTTTTCTATGGACACCCTATTTTTTTTTTACGGGAGCACCTCGGCCAACGAAAATGAGGCATAGTTTCAGAAGAAACTATGGGCCTACGAAGCCCCAAAAAGGCTGTAGCGGCGTTTTCGTAGGTTAGCCGTCGATCTGACTATATATAAAAGTATTATAATAAGAGAATTCATGTGTGTGTAAAAAAAAAATTTTTTTTCATATTCGTGTTAGGTCTTTGGTGTCTTCGGCAAAGTTGTAGCTTAGGTAAAGGAGATTTTGAAAAAATATTTTTTTTTTGAATTTTCCGGAATTTTCGTGGAAATTTTTTGAATTTTCACTAAAAGTTGTATGGCAACCCTATTTTTTTCTATGGACACCCTATTTTTTTTTTACGGGAGCACCTCGGCCAACGAAAATGAGGCATAGTTTCAGAAGAAACTATGGGCCTACGAAGCCCCAAAAAGGCTGTAGCGGCGTTTTCGTAGGTTTAACGTCGATCTGACTATATATAAAAGTATTATAATAAGAGAATTCATGTGTGTGTAAAAAAAATTTTTTTTTTCATATTCGTGTTAGGTCTTTGGTGTCTTCGGCAAAGTTGTAGCTTAGGTAAAGGAGATTTTGAAAAAATATTTTTTTTTTGAATTTTCCGGAATTTTCGTGGAAATTTTTTGAATTTTCACTAAAAGTTGTATGGCAACCCTATTTTTTTCTATGGACACCCTATTTTTTTTTTACGGGAGCACCTCGGCCAACGAAAATGAGGCATAGTTTCAGAAGAAACTATGGGTCTACAAAGCCCCAAAAAGGCTGTAGCGGCGTTTTCGTAGGTTAGCCGTCGATCTGACTATATATAAAAGTATTATAAAAATAATAATAAATAGAGAAAACATGAAAAACTTAAAAGTATCCGTTAGATACAAGTGTTCGAAAATTGTAACTTTAATAAAATTAAAATAAAACAAAATAATAGAGAATTATAAACATAAATTTAATTCATGATAATTATTACTCTTTCTATTATTATTATTATCATTATTTTTGAGAGAAAAAAGGTGAAAGACAAAAAAAGAAATTCCCATGTTAAATTAAATTCAGTATTTTTATTGTGTCGCTTCTCTTCATTTGAAATTTTAAACTCATGGGAACCTTGTTTTTGTTTTTTGTATCAATATTCAATGTTTTGAATTATCAATATTTTGATTTGAATCCTTTATGAAAAAGATTGATCACCTTATTGTATAAAATATCTTTAAACCGTAAAATTAAGTTAAAGGTTTCCCAAGAGCTTTTTTTTTGTACTGTACTCAATCATTTTTGTCACAATTTAACTTAAAACGATAACTTTTGAATTGTTTATTTGTATATCCTTTAAGACCAATCAGAAACATAATAAATTTTATGTTAGGTGATAAAATTTTATTAGATTACATAAAAAGTTAACCTTTATCGTGCCCAGGGACTTTTAAGTCCCTGTAACGTTATGAAAAAAAATTCTAGCCGTTAACTTTTTTAATTGAATTGTGCTTCAATTCTATAAGACACTATCATCTGAGTATGTTTCCTTTAGAAAATTTAAAATAACCGACATTTTCGAATGTTAAATCCCCTTAAAATGAACTAAGCTTTCAACTGAGGACAGGATAAAGGTTATGAAATTTCATATTGAAATCAGTAACGATTTTCGTCAAAAATTCCGAATATTTTTATTAGACTTTTATAGAATTGCATTAATTTGAGCACTATGTCTCTAACTGAATTTATTGATTCAACATTCATTTAAATATTCTAGAATTCGAAACATTGTTAGAATTTATAATATGAAACCAATTCAAATACGCCTAAGAAAAAAAATTATTATTGAAACACCACATAAAAAAAATAATACAATACAAAATTTTTCATACACCAACTCACATCCAGACATAACAATGTATATAACGTTCAGTATTGTTTATTAGCGGCCATTTTATAAATTCCCTCTTATGTTACTTTTTTTTCCTTTATTTAACACAATAAAGTGTGTAAAGATAATAAATACAACACACGATACAACGCTTGGTGTATAAAAACGATTATGATAAAATAAAATAAATAACAAAAAAAAATGTTATAAAATGTATATTCTAATAATGTATGTTAATTTAGAATCCATTTTTAATAATAATAAAAGAAGTGAATACAAAGCATTGTTGGAATATAAAACTTGTAATTTAAAAAAAATGGATTTCTTTGAATTAGGATTATAATGGGTTTTGCCAAACTTGCTTAGGCGCGAGTTAAAAATAAGTTGTATCATGTTTATATTCTGAAATTCAAGAATTTTTTGATTCATACCTATTTCAAAGAACGTTTTTTTTATTTTATATCATGCATGATATAATACTAAAAAATTTTCGATTAATTTTTTCTACTTCTACGTTCTAGTTCCAGACACACCTTTATATCAGCTACATTTAATTAAATTTCCTGTCTATTACAATCAGCTAGTTCGTTTTTTTAACATTTATTCTATTTTTTTTGGTTATTGTGATAACATAAAAAATTAATATAATAATGAAATTTTGGTGGACTATGAAACCACCCAATTTTACTTCGTTTTAATATTCTAATATGAATGTTAAACAGAGGGAAAGTTCCAAATAACATTAAAAATCAACCCTCAGTTAAAGTTAGTTAAAAAACATTGGGTTTTCTTTTGATTTTTAACAGTGATTAAACGTAGGTTAAATCAATATCAAATGGCATGATATATTTAACTATATTAGGTAGATAAATAATGTTTTTGGGGATTGTACGGTGTAGTTCTGAATTTTAAGGTTGGCAGTTTGATTCTAGCTCCGACTATCAAACTTTACAATCTCAAATGTCCTTTTTCGGGCTACTCAATTTGAATTTAAGGCTAGATAAAGGTGGCGACTGTTTGAGATGAGAGGATAAAAGCTAAGTACCTCGGATGATGATTACGGATATGCACAATGGGCCCGACTGATGGCCTGAGTGCAGGCTTAATAACCACCCTACAAATCTGATCTGATCTGAACAATGTCAAACCGAAAAATAAAATTAGTTAAAAGCCGTTGAGAAAATAAATTAATCAAAATTTTCTTTTATTCCTTTCGACTTTTGACCCCAAACGATTTTCTATGAAAATGAGAATTTTTTATGATTTTTTCATAAAATTACCAAATTTTAGTTGTAATAAGTTGAATTTGATAAAAATAGACTTATTAAGTCAGATTTTTTCTAAAAATATTTCTGAAAATTTTTAAAAAGTCAAATTTATTGTCAATTGTTGACTTAAAATATGTATAAAACATCAAATAAAAATAATCAAAACAAAGCTCCTACATTGCTTCTGTACCTTGCAAGTCGGAAGGAGTTAAAATTTCTGTTTTAAAAAATTATCAAGTGCAATTTACGATATTTTTTACAAAATTTTACTCACAAATTTCAGTCAGAACAGATAGAATGAATGAACGTAACGAAAACACGCCGTCGGTTAAAGGATATCAGTTGGAAAGGAAAGGAAAATTATTAATACGATCGATTTTCATTATTGTTCTGTTTATATTAAATTTCTGTTTATTTTTTTTTTGTTTATAAATATAATTCATTCAATACAAAAAAAACAGTCAACGACCTCATTAGATCGATTTAATTATATAAATATAAGTGCAAAATACTACAAATCCAGTTACAACTTACATAGACATATAATAATTATTAAAAGTCATCTAACTACTCTAAATATATATAAAAATATCGGTCATGATTATTACAATTATTAGATAGCGCGTCGTAGTCAAAATATTATGATGATGAAAAAGATCATAATCATTCATTGACTAAAATCGTACCAAAAAAAAAACAAGTTACAAGTTGTAAGTGATTTTCAAATCATCCTTTCTTTTATTTCATCGTAATCATCACATTATTGAAATTAATAAAAAAATATATATAAGTAGAATTAGATCAGGACAATAAAATGGACTTATCATGACTATGACTTGGAAAGGCGATGATGATGTGCAAGGTTTATTATTATTATTATTGTAACACTTATACACACACACACACACACATACAAATGTATCATAGAGAGAGAAAATATTTATGCTACTGTGTTAAATGTTCTTTTAATTTGGATTCTCATTATGAGTTTCAATTTTCATATATTTATTTTTTTTTGTTAATTTTCTTCATCCATACAAATACAAGTTCAATGTCTGGTTTCGTCTAGCACACACACATTAAGTTAAAAAAAAAACAAAATGGAGAATGGCGTTGCACAAAATTTTTCCAAAGTCCTTTTTTTGTGATATCCTTTGCAAAAAATATATAGCGTCATGATTATGCAGCACTTGTCTTATATATTAAATAATACAAAAAAAAAATGATAATCCAAAATGTCGGCACCTTGTTCCTGAACCTGTGTAGTTCAACACTATTTAAAAGTTATTAGATGATATCGTACTAAGAATTTTGACGCCATGATCGATCATATTACAATAAAATGCTCATCAACACTTTAAAATTTCAATTCAATTCCTTTGGATTTCATAATAAATCAACAGAGACAGTAAATGACATTAAATATCAAGTTGATCAACAAGTTACATTTTATTATTATTATTATTTATTATTGTATTTTGAAGCACCTTCTATTTTTTTTAAGATTAAACGATTAATATAAAATCATTTAAAAATTTTTGTAAAAGTAAAAAAAAATAAAGGAACTTGTGTTAAATAACGAAAGAATCAAACAAAAGAAGGAAAGTTCATCGATAATGATCGATGTAAACATTAGTAAAATTAAAATCAATCACCTAAATTCAAAATCTGAACTAGAAGAACATTAATCAATTGATCAAAGTGTTGTCGGTATGATCCTGTTGATGCTTTTACTTTCTTTTTAAATTCAATTTTATTTCATGTCAGCAAAAAGAAAATAGAATAATAAATTTAGAATGCATCAACAGACATAAACATTTCTTTTGTGAGGTGCTATTAAAAAAACATTGTATAATTGATTTTTTTTTTGTCAAATATTATCGATTATTGTGGTTGAGATAATGTGCGGGCGACTTTTATTTTATTCTTCTTCTTCAAAAGAAAGTCTCCAGTGTGCCGATCAATATTAATTGTTGTTAAACTTTATTTTGAGTGAAGTCAAGAGCAAAGTGCATCAAGGAGGTGGTCATTGTCATTTTCTTGCATCATTAATCAATTAGAAACTACATGAATATTTGGGAATTTTTCTCAAACTAGGATAAAAAATAACTTTTTCTAAAAAGAAATTGAATTTAAAATTTCAATTCAATAAAAACATTTAAAAATTTCACTTAAATTTAATTAAAATAAAAAAAATTTATTAAAAACTTCAAAATGCATCATTGAAATCAATAAAATATACACACAGGCTGTATTTATGCAAATTGACACGTCTGGCAACACCTTTTCCTTGTAAAATAATCAATTGCAATAATAAGACATAAAAAATATCTTTTTAAAGTTACATTTTTATTCAGATTATAATAATTTATTTTGCTTGCATTATATTGATTTCATTTTTTTATATTTGTAAAGACAGTCTCAAAACAAGTTTTTTTTGTACACTGTAAATTGAAAATGCCCTGCAAACCACTCCGCATTATACGAATAGACTCAAATAGTGTCCATAATATTCGAAATTTATATCCAAATTAACAGCAAAATGTTTTTAAATTGGATTAATCTGTGAGCGTCAATCGGAGACCTACGTTTTTGGATCAAATCAAATTGTATTGCAGACATTTTCAGCTTACAGTGTAAAATTAAAATATACATTTTATATTGATTTGACTTTAATGAGCGAGTTCTTGATGAATAATTTTTTTTTGCAACAATAAGTTCTTATATTTTCTTTCATTTTTGACGCCAATGTTAATACAAATGTGGTGAGAACCGAAAAATGTGTGAGTTAGTATTAAAAGCGTCAATTAATTATATTTCTTGTGCTAATGTAATGCATCAGCTGTCAGTCAATCAAATATTAAATTTTACATACAAACGGATATAGTGTCAATTATTATTATTATTTAAAATGTTCCTAGCAAGTACTCATTTTAAAATAATCGTATGAAAGTTAAAAGCTTCTTGGAATTATAAGAAATTTTTTTCGGATCCTTTAAAGTTTAAACGGTAAATGGCTTTTCGAGATATTACTGTAAATATGTCTCTTAATTTTATGTTTTTTTAAACTCAAATTTTATTTATTTTTTTTTAAATTTAACAGGAGAGAAAATATTATTGAATATCTCATCGTCTGCTGAGAGTCAAGATCCATTAGTTGATCCTGTATTTGAGGATGCGTCAAGTTTTGCTGAAAAAATCGAAAATACTGATCTTGATTTAAGTAACGAAGTCGTCGAAGAAGAAGTTGCTACAAGTAATAACAACGTTGTCAGTGAAGAATTAATTAACAGTGCTGAGCTAGTAGCTGATGACGATTTAGCTACAGAATTCGATTTAGATGCATTAGATGCGTTACTTGACGAAAAATTAGAAGAAGAGTTAGAGGACGACGATAATTTCTCAATTGATTTACCTGACTTGGATGAAACAGATTTTGACATGTACATCCAATCATCAGGCTATCAACATCATCATCATCATGCGCGTCAAGGCATGCAAAATTATGGTCATGGAATTGGAAGACAACCACCCACAGCTGGTTATTTACCACACCACCAGGTAAGTGCTAAGAAACATTATTTTTTTTCTTGTTCATGCAATTACAATTTAAAACAATTGAAAATAACTTAATCCTTCCTGTGGATTAATCTGCTTCCTGTCATGCAAAAAATGTGACTTGAAGTTAAAAGAATGGAACAAATTATCACACTTGCTGTTCCAATCCAATCCAATACGATTCATTTTGTTTTGTTAACCATAAATTTTATCTTTTAATCCTTCATTGGCTTTTTAAAACCACAAAACATCACATTCTGAGTTAAAATGTTTCAAAGGACCACAAAAATAAAAATAAAATAATAACAAAAGAGCAGATTACCTTTTTGTGTGTTGGTACAATGCATTTAAGTTACTTTTTTGTGTATGGCGAACATAATGGAATTACATTTACTCTGAATTGTTATTAGCTACCTGTTTGTTTAAGATTCTTATCGGTGGCAGACTTCATGTTGAAACTTTATTTTAAGAATACGAAACAGTTTATTAAAAAAAAGCATTTTAAAGTTAAAAGGGTTAGTGCTTTATTTTGAGAGTGTATGACCCAAAAAATGTTTTTATTTCAATTCAATGAAAAAAAAATCTTTGATATCTTCATTCATCACAATCACATTTCAATTTAAGTAAATTCTGTAACCACTTCATATTAAACGTCACATTCGAAGATTTTACACGAAAAGTAATGAAATCAAAGAATTCTTTTGTCTAAACGATGAATAGTACCACACGACGTTTGATGGACATTCAACAGTTTTATTCTAAGTTTTTTTTTTTAATATTTGTCAGTTATTATTTATTTTAATTGATTGAACTGAGCAATACTTAATAAATTTCAAGAAATAATTAAAAAATATATAAAAGTTAAATAATATTCAAATTGTGTCTGTCGATTTTTGTACTCTCCATTTGCTTTGTCTTATAAAAGCAGTCGTATCTGATCAGATAAAAGTATGGTAAAAATGAATAAATTAAACAAAGTCCTTAAAATTCAGTCACATGACAATGCATTCGCTTATTTTATTTTTCTTTCAAGGAACCAAGTGTTTAAAAATATTTCGTTTTTATATAAATTTTTATTATTAATAAGAGAGCTTTCATTTTAAATTGAAGGGACTCACAACAACATTCTTATTAATCAAAAAATATATATTTTTGAGACAGAGATAAGTGTTTTCAGAAAAAGCACTTGTCTCACCTCTTTTGGAATCAACATTTATAAATATTAACTGTGTGGGTTTTAAATTCTCATAACAATAATAATAAAATGTTTCAAAATGTAAAAGTTTATTTTATTTTTTGATGAAAAAACTTAATTTTTTTCTTGATGTTGTTTCTAAAGAAGAAAATGAGGAGTTAAAGAAGGTCGATGCAGTGCAATCAAAATATACCTTTCCGGTTTTTTTTTTTACTTTATTATTCCTTTAAAAATAATATTAATTTTTTTTATGTAGAACAAAAATATTATTCAAAGATTGTTTATGAAAGGACTTAAATTTATATTTTCGTCAGGTTTTTTTACTTATTTTGTTATTTTTTTTTCTTATTTTTTTGTGTGAAGTACTCATAGTTATATTACATGACAGTACGATGATGGAGTGGCAGAGAGTTAAAAAGAATTTATTATTAATTTTGTTGTGGTTAAAACTTATTGAGAAAAGGTAGACATAAAAATTTATAATTTTGTGGCACTTGTGTCATCAAGATCATTGACGACGACGTCGTATATTGTGTACTTCTGGAAGCCAATGTAAACAAAAATTATTTAAAATTATTATTTTTCTTGTGTATTTAGTTTTGGAATTAACGTGAGGGATGTATCTTTTAAAAAGTTTAAGAAGAATTAAGGTAAATACTTATGTTGATTGAAGAAGAAGACAAAAATTTGGACCACTTACAGGTGACAAAGCGTGAGAATGGCATGCAGACCCGTATTTTTGTGTCACGATTTAAATATTCAAAGTTATTTGAAATATTTCTTCAAAAATTATTATTTTTTGTTTGAATAATAAACTGAAAGAAATATTTCTTTTCAATTTTCAATTCAAACGTATCAGAATAATTTTAATACACGTGTTAACTCATCTTCATTTACCTACAACGTCATAACATTTCAAGGCCACTTTTTTTACATCATAAAAATTTTAGTACATAAGATTCCCCAAAATAATTTACGTCTAAAATTGTAGAACTTTTGAATAAAAACTACAATAATAAAAAGTAACAACAATAAATAATAATAATAATAAGAATAGTTACAACAAAAAACAGTAATCTATACATTTTCTTACACATAACTTTTAAGTATACGGGTCCGGCAGTAATAATCAAACAAATTACAATTTTTTTTACATGTCAATTTTTTTTTTGCTCTTATTCGCTATTTATTATATTATACAATTACGAACCACGTACGCATCGATAGATACTTCCCTTAGATTCCCAACATTGTAATAATGTACTTTTAAAATGTTCTACAGTATAGTATGAAGTGACGATCCGTCACAGGTCTCCACACATATTTTTTTTTTGTTTATTCACATTATATATAGGAATGTTTTAGACATGTGTTATACAAGAGAATTGACATGAAATATAAATGTATCTTAGGCAGGTATGTTTTAATATGAAAATTGAAGCGAAGGGAGGGGAACTAATTTTTTATTATCTTAAAATTCTTTTCTTCATTTAAATAAAATCTTGACCAGATTACAACACATTTGTAAGTGCAATCTTTTATAGAGTCTTAATTTAAGATGTTTTGTATCAAACAGTTGAATGGTTTTTGAATTTAAAACAAAAACTAAAAAATTATGAGCTAAACTTTTAAGAAAAATCGGGTTTTTTTCATTGTCGTACAAGATTTCTGTATGTATTTGTGTAGCACTTATACGTATTTTATTTTGGCTCTCCTGTAAATTTTTTATATGAAACCTGAAATTATCATCGAAGAGAAAAGTATTCACTTTTACCTAAAGAATGAATCGTAGAAGAACTTTTTGTTCAAAACTCAATATTTCTAGGAGCGACGTCGAATGAGTTAAGTGTCTCCAAAGCTCTGAAATTAACGGTTAAAAATTATGAAATTTGCTTATTTTTTTTTAGATAGACGAACTTACTTAAGTGAACTTTAACTTATAAGCTTTGAGATGAGCTCCAGAGCTTGAAACGGTCACGAAATTTCAAATTTTTTGATTTTTTTCGCTATTTTGAAAAGTTTTGAAAAATAACGCTACTTTACACATTTTTAAAAATTCTTCAAAAAGTCTTTGAAAAGTCAAAAAATTCTGCCATTTTTAAAAATTAAAAAAAAAACACCCAGGGACTATATTTTTTCATTTAGGTGGATTCTCGATATCGATATTTTTTTTCTCTGTTTATTATTAAGATATGTCCTCGAAAAAATGATAAAACAATTTTACTTTAAAAAAATCTTTACAGTTAACGGTACTTGCAATACCATTAGTCTTGAAGATGTGATCTCACTGTTATAAAACTAATCGGAAAAATTCTTACGAAAACACACCTGCCTAACATATATGAATAACAAAAATCTCATATACACTTTAGAACAAATGAACAACAAAAAACTGAAAGCAGCAAAAAATCCCTGTATACCTACAAAGTACATGATCGTATAGTACACTTCATAAATAATTTGTATTTTTTAAACATCAATCTTCTATACTTCATTTAGTTGACTGGTAACTTATGATCGATAAAGATTGTTAAATCAAGAAAATCAAACTGTGCGGTGTGTCACCTGTATATTAGAATAATTTTTTAAATGCTTGATTAATTGATGCGATATTAACAGTGTTAAGAAGGTGGATATGAATTTTTTTTATTATATACATTTAAATTGTGAGAATCAATTTTAAAGAGTTTATTAAAAAAAATTATTATGAAATAAAATTATATGAAATTTAATTGAAAAAAAAATAAATGAAGTTCTTAAAATTAAAATACACTTTAATAAAAAAAAAATTTAAATCAATAAAATTCTTAACATAATAATACAGTGTGAAACAAAAAAAATAATAGATAATGACGTTAATAATGGAAAAGTGCTTAAGTTTAAAAATATTTTAAATAAATTAAAACCAAAGGAAAATTAAAATCCAATTTCAAATAATTTAGAGCGATTAACATACCAAAAACCAAAAGGTTCGTCGTTTACTGTGATAGGCAATCATCGAAGTCTTCAAACATTTAATCACCTGAATTAGAATTTAATTGTAAGCTTATTACAAGTTTTATATTGCTGTTACGCTATTTTCTTTAAGACCGCGTAGCGCCCAAACGATTCATCTGAGACCCAAAGTATGTTCTAGACTTATGTTCGTATTATGCGTGGGAGTGTTTATGGATCAAAAAAATATAGGGTGTCCATACAAAAAAATAGGGTGACCAGGTGGAAAATTCCGAAATTTTCCGGGAAAATGGAAAATTTTCATGCCAAAATTTTCTTCACATGATTCTGAACAACTTTGCCTAAGACACCCCATATCTAAATTGTACAGGAAAAAATTTTTTCATACAACATAAAATTTTCATTCACATCACATTCATCTCTTATTACAAGTTTTATATTGCTGTTACGCTATTTTCTTTAAGACCGCGTAGCGCCCAAACGATTCATCTGAGACCCAAAGTATGTTCTAGACTTATGTTCGTATTATGCGTGGGAGTGTTTATGGATCAAAAAAATATAGGGTGTCCATACAAAAAAATAGGGTGACCAGGTGGAAAATTCCGAAA
>LN483602.1:61367-217814 GCA_900002565.1 Culicoides sonorensis | reverse complement strand
AATAAATTAAACTGAAAAAAAAACATTTTACACACTCACCACAAATAGATTATTTATAAACATCGAATATATGCAACTGTGTTGATATTATTAAAAAAAATCATAGTCCAAAATCAAATGAGCTGAAGTTAGTGAAGTTTATCAACTTCAAAAATACAAGTTTTCAAAATGTGAACACAAAAACATAAAACAAGCGAAAAAATTAAAATCTGAAACTTGTACAATGTACTATGAGTAGACCTCTCTCAATAATAAGTGAAAATTTTTCTATTAATGAGAACCAAAATTGTACAAGTTTCTGATTTTAATTTTTTCGCTTGTTTTATGTTTTTGTGTTCACATTTTGAAAACTTGTATTTTTGAAGTTGATAAACTTCACTAACTTCAGCTCATTTGATTTTGGACTATGATTTTTTCTTCTAGTGATTGTTACTTTCATTAAATGAAAATGATTTAAATGAAAGAAAAGAAGTTTTTAAATGATAATAGTCAGTGATTGGAAACATTTTAAAGCAATTACCATGAATTCACATAATGTGAGATGAGGAGTTTAAAAAACTTTTAAGTAAATAAATATTTGGAACTGCAAAATTTAAAATTGTGTGTGTGTGTGAATAATTAGGCTCAAATTTGAATATAAAATTGGCACACAATTTGTGAATAGCTAAAATTTTGGTTTGGTAGCAAACGATAATAATTTGATGACGCTTCAAATGACCTTCTTGAGGTTGAAGTATCAAGATGTTTTTTTTTACATCTTATTTTGGCCATTTATTCTTAAATAAAGCACGCTACTTATTTAATATAACTTTTGTCTGCCATAATCATCATTATTATACAATCGAAATATTTGTTAATGTTTTTCAACACAGCTCTAACAACAACAAATGAAATCTAGCAAAAACGTTCTATTATGATTTATTCTTAATTTGTGGGTTAATGCAATAAAAAATTGATGAGTTTTGTTTATGATGATTCTCTTTAACACTTGATGTAATCAATCTCACGTTAAACTAATCAATAACTTTTTTTATATGTCATTTTAAATGTAAAATAAATCAAACAATTATATTATTATTTTAAACTTGACATTTCGCTATAAAAACATTAACTTTTTGAAAATTTCATTTCATAATGATCTAACAGTTTTTTTTTTTTGGTCTATCAAGTAAATTTGCTGGATCATATAAATAAATAAAATAAAAAAAATGTTGAGTAATTATCAAGCACGCTTACAAAGTGCGTTACATTAGAATTACAGAATACAATTTTTATTTTATCAAGAAAATTTTAATCTAGAGAAAAAAAGAAAGCGTATTTAAATGCTCATTAAAGAATAAAATATTCGTTTAATTGCGTTTCTGCATCATTGAATATGAAATTTTAATCAAAACTTTTCAAGCGATCATCTAAAAAATACTTTTAGAACTTATAAAATTACATAGCAAATAACAAATAGATTTGATAAGATATGAACACTATTTCAAATGAAGCTTCCATAGTAAGTGTCTCTTATCTTTGGTCTAACCACGTGGGACCTACAATTTATACTGTCATCCGATCCAGTCGCCCTCAGGTTTCAGTTCAGATCAGATCAGATTTTTAGGGTGGTTATTAAACCTGCACTCAGGCCATCAGCCGGGCCCATTGTGCATACCCGTTATCATCATCTGAGGGACTTAGCTTTTGTCCTCTCATCTCAAGCAGTTGCCACCTTTATCTAGTCTTTAACTCAAATTAAGTAGCTGGAAAAAGGACATTTGAGATTGTAAAGTTTAATGGCCGGAGCGAGAATTGAACTGTCAACCTTAAGATTGATATTCCAACACGCTAGCCACTGCACCGAACAATCCTCCATCCAGGTTTCACTCACTTTATCAGAATTCCAGGAGGATTTTTATGTATTCCAAGTAAAACTTAAGCACATATTAATTTCATGCCCGGAACAGGATTCGAGCCCTCGTCGCAAGATTCTTACCAACCATACCAGGCACTTAACCAACTCGACCAACAATATTAATGATAATTATCATCATTTGAATATCAAAATACTGCAATTATCATTATTTTAATTGTTGACATTTATTTTAATTAACAACTTAACTTAAAAACGATTTATTTAAGTAGTAAAATGTCCTTTACAGCTAAATAGTTTCATTTCATTTGGACAATTAATTGAGACAAAATGTATGATGGTTTCCGGCATTATTGACTTGAATTTTTATTATTTCATTAAATTTTATTTTGAAATCTATTACAAATTGATACAATTTAAATAGATATTTTTTTTTTATTCAAACTAACTAGACAAGTAGCGTATCTAATTACTTTGATTTTTATACATCACGAATATTTGGTTGAAATTAATAAAATAATAATGTGATTATTAAGAGATTTTTATAAAATTTTTTTTTGGTAAATATTTAGCTTAAAATTGATAGGTATCATAATTAATTGTGTTTGAATGATTAATTTTTTGATAAATAAGCTAATATGTGCGTGATTTTTCTCTAGTCAAAAATTGAATAAAAATAATACAAAAATTATAATGATATATGTACTTCAATTGTTTGTGGATGATCACAACTGAAAAGCAATCAAAGGAAATATGAACAAAAACTATCAATTAATTATTTCAAGGTCAATGTTGTATGTAAAACTAATAAATATGTACCTATTTCCTTTTCAATTATTAATTTTATATTATTATGAATAAAACTCTTTGCGATTCAAACTCCTCAATTAGTGACATTTGATAGATTATAATTGCATGCGCGTATTTTTGTCTGTTTGTCGCGACTCTCTTTTAACCAGACAGTATAGCTCTTAACTCAATTGTGGCTATCCAAGTTGAATTAGTTTCAGAAATTTAAAAAAGGTTAAATGAACATGAAATTTTGAAAAATTTTTAAGTTGGAATGTATTTTAACCATCTTTTTGAATATAAAGAAATAATAGGTTGAAAAATGTGAGGGAAAAGATTGCGTGCTTAAAACAGGTAGTAATTTAAAGCTACTGTGTGAGTTTTTCTCTGTATACAATGTTGTGTGACACAGCTGAATGAAAAAAAAATACAACTGGATAATTGTTGTAAATACTTTGGATTGATGGTTGTGATTCAGTTGTCGATTACTATTTTTTTTTGACTCAATTTTTGTTACTATGTCTTTTGTGTGTGTGTGTTTTTTAAAGCGAACTTTTCCTGGTAAAGGTGCTTAAATGGCAATATGTATCTAAAGATTGAGTCAATTACATATGTAAGGAAAATGCTTCAGGAAAGATTTTGAGTTAGTCAGCCAGTCGGAGTAAATCCGCTATCTTGGGTCAATCCGTCATTTTGAGTTAGGTGGTTATTTTGGGTCAATCCGTCATCTTGGGTAAGTCCTTCATTTTGAGTAAGTTGGCCATCTTGGGTCAATCCGTTATCTTGGGTAAGTCCTCCATTTTGAGTTAGTTGGCCATCTTGGGTAAGTCCGCCATTTTGAATTAGTCCGCCATTTTAAGTAAGTCCGCTATTTTGAGTTAGTCGGCCATTTTGACAGACCAAGAGTTAGAGAGAAGGAAAATCTAGCGCTTTTAATAGAGAGCTAATATGAAAATACTCTCTTAGGATCCAATGACAAAATTCTGGGAGTGAACATTGCATGTGTGTTAAACTCTGTTGATTCAAAATTCAATAATAGCTATAATAATAAACTTGTAATTTTCATTTTCTGGTAAATTATTACAAACTATCATTATAACAGAATGTTTTCTATATCTGTGAAAAATTAGTACTAATTAATCATTTATATACAAAATGCGCTCGTCAAATAAAACATGCTCGTTAATTGCATCACTTATAAAATAAAACATTAAATTATAAACTTTGCTCAACATCTAGAGTTGGATCGCATGCCAATTCGTCAAATAACTACATATTATGATGTCTCCTCCACTATAATTTTAAATTTTCATATATCGAGTCACATTTACTATTAGTATAATTGTCAACTTATAAAAAAAATGAACAAAAAAAACAAAATTTAAGAATCAGAATATTTTAATATTCCACTTTAAAAGAGAAAAAAACTCAGAATGTGTTATCCTAATTAGTAAAATTTTTATGACTTGTCCATGACCTTTTTAATACGATATGGTCATAACTGTAGGCATACATCTATTCATACAGCACACATCCATATCCATTCTTTGTAATATGAATTATTATTATTATTTCATTTATTCATTATTCTGATTGAAATTGGTGTTTTTTTTTTTAAATATATATATTTTGAGAACAACAAATGTTGAAATACTACGTCATCAGTTCTTTTGTGTGAATATGTTTTTTGTGGTTAAATTAATTGCTTAAATAAGGTATATGAAGCTTTAATTACCATTATGATGATGTAATGCTAATAGAAAAAAAAATATTAATTGCATGAATTTTTCTGATAGATTTGGAATTTTCAATTAAAGTAATAAAAATATTTTTTTTTTCACTTTCAGTCACGTGTCCCATTAAGTCGCAGCCTTTCGATGGAACAGCGATTTACAGATTTCCCAAATCTATTTTCATTTCCACATGGCATGGGTATGGGAATGGCTGATATGGCAGGAAATCCACATTACGCTTCTCATTTCCCATATCAATCGTCACAACAATTTGCCCATCCACACACTTCAATGTTGCAACACAATCCATCGTTAGATTTGGGATTGCCACCACACCAACCCCATTATCCAAGCAATTTAGGTACTGCAGTTGCAAGTAGCATGAATCTTACAAACTCAACGTCAGATAGTGATGGTGCCACTGGTGGAAGTTACAAAATGGAACATGATTTGTACTATTATTCTGTGAGTATTTTCATTCATATTCATGCTGATGTAAATTTAATAATTTTTATTTTAATGTTGAATAGAACACTTCGTCAGAAATGAACCAAACAGACGATTTTTTGAACCCGATGATGCATGATGAAGGATTACAACATATGGACATGCTTTCAGATGGTGAGTAGATTTAATGTTAAACAATTTTTTAAATTAAATAATATCACATCAATCCAAGTAAGAATCTTCTTATTCTAACCAATTATTTCAAATTTGTTCTTTAGTATTAAAAGAAATACAAAAAAAAACCACTTATAAAATTAAACGTGTTGATTCAAGCTCTTGATTCACACTTGAACATGTTGTATTAAAAGAATATTTTCATGTTAACCGTGTAAAATATAATTTAAAGCTTAACAAAAAAATTGTATAAAAAACAGTTCTTTACATTTCCTAGAATACGAAAAATGCTGTAACTGATACATTTAAATTACTATCCAAAGTTTGTTCAATATGAAAATTATACTTTAAAATGCTGCTCATTTCAAAACAAAATTACAAGAAATTTCGAACGCGTGCTCTTCTTATTTTCCATTTCATTGCTCATATAAATTTAATTTTTTTAACTAACATTTTCAATGAATGATGAACTTCATACAAATTTACAAGTAGTACGCGATCAAACATTACATAACTTGATCGCTTTTAAAAGAGTACACTAAGATACACATAAATAGCAGACTGAAAATATAGTCAATGGGAGAGGATGTATGTAATTTTCTGTCTAATGTTCCGCATACTCTTATAATTTTTTGGTATGATTTAATTTTAATAGTTGTATATACTTTACTTTTTTTTCTGTTAACCTTCAACTTGACTTTTTATCGTCTATTAAAATTTTTAGTTTAAAATATTCCGTGTTTCTGTATTTTTTTGTTTTTGTCTGTATGTAAATACAAATAATTATTTTAATATTCTCTTAATATTAAAATTTTGAGGAAGAAATCTTCGGGACCTTTTCGTACCTTCAGAAAAGTCCGTGCTGAAAGGCCAACATAATATGAAAGATAATAAGGTGATGTCCCTTCCGATAGCAATAACTGTCTCAAAATTATTATTTTTTTTATTTTTATTACCACAAATTAAATATTTAAACAAATTTTCTCCCAATGTATGAATTGTGATTCAAAATAACAATACCACGTCACTCCATCTATTAAAATATTATTCAAACAACCACAATTCACACACAATCCAACAGAGACCAATTTAAATTTTAAACTCACAGTTCAATATGTTAAAATACATAAAACATTTACAATTTACAATAAACAACAAAAAGGTATAAAGAAAAAAAAAAAACTTTTGTTATGATGAGTTGCGTAAAGTTTAATTACCTATAAACTCACACAATTTACATAAATCGAGCCTTTTTGACGAGTAAGAATGACTTCTGCGTTTTTTTTTTATACAATTTAATATAAGTACCTAATTATAGAAAGGTGTGTAGATCTATTAACAGGTTTCAATTTATAACGTTGATCATTCATTCAAGATTTTGGATTCGCGCTTGAAATAAATTTAATGACGTTAATGATATTGTGTTTGAACAGATATGCATCAAAATTTACAAGAGATAAAGATTCAGTCTGTTTGAGTAATTTTAGAATAAAGTTTAGCTAAAAAAAATATCTGATTGGATATAAAAAAAATAAAACATCACTTGAAAAGGATTTAATAGCTTTATTAAATGAATAATAAAAAATTCAAATTGAAAATCAAGTAAAATATAGATAATTTTAAATTCATTAAAAAAAATTGGCACCCTTCAAGCATTTCATTTTTTTGGCACACATAATAAAGTCATAAATTTTCTTTAAAAATTACTATGATTTTTTTTCTACTGTAAAATGGTGTGGCGCACAAGATCTGACAGAAATATTTACTATGTTATTGTAGAAAAATATAAATAAAAATTTTACATTATTATTTAGAGACAAAAGAATTGATGAGTGAATTAGCGTAATTAAAGTGTATCGAAGTTGGCAAGGCGTTTAAAAATCTCGAGCGAAAATGAAATTACAATTAGAACCACAAAGAGAGAGAACAGAAAAGAGAAAAATGACTTTTAATAAAGTGAAATTTAACTGTCTTTTATCTCTCTCTCTCTCTCACAATTTTTTTCCTCTCCATTTCAAATTTCTCTCTCTGCTTCTGTCAATTTTTTTATGCCTAAAATTTTCTAAGTTTGGTAAAATGAATTTTTTATCCGTCTCTCTCTCTAAAATTAAAATGAATCATTTATCTCTCTCTCTCTCTTTTGAAATCCCCTCTCTGTTTCTCTCAATTTCTTCATGCCTAAATCCGGAGCTGCACAACAGCGGAGCATTTAATATCAAAATATTTTAGGTTTAGTCAAAAGATTTTTTATCTGTCTCTCTCTCTCTCCCTTTTAAAAGTGTCTCTCTGCTTCTCTCAATTTTTTTATGCCTAACTTGGTTCAATTTTATTTTCATACTACTGTAAATAACATTCTTTGAAGAAGTTCGATGTAAATAGTCTGAAATTCTAAAATTCTAAAATAAAATTAAAAAAAATAAAATTAGGCCGGAATTTTCAGAACTTATCATAAAACAATCACAAATTTCTAAATTTGCTATGAATTTTGACTGTTTTTGTGTCATTAAGTATTTTTAAAAATAATCTCATTTTTTTTATTAAAATCTAAGCAAATATTTTTTGTACAAAATCCGTACACAGATGATTTAATTGTCTCATTACAATATTTTTTTTTCATTTCAAGACAAGACAACGAAAACATAAACTGTCACATATATTTTTTTTTGCAAATCACCGAGGTATTCAATGATTTTATAAAAAGTGGTTCCTACAGTTATTGTCTTGATTTAATTAGAATCGGATTCGAAAGTTATTTTTTAAAAAGACAAATAACAGAATAAAACTTAATTTTTGTAATTAAAATTAAAATTTTCTGTGAAATGTGGAAGTTTCTATGTCGTTTCTCTTATCTTATATTTTTATCGTACATCATGCCATATATATATGAGCGTTCCTCAGTATGAAGTAGACATCAGACATCAGCACATTTTTTATAAAAAATATTATTATTGATAAGCATTCAATCACACTTGTGTGAGAATAAGAAATTTGATAAGACTTTTATATAAACAGTGACATGATGACGAAGCAAGAATTTTGCAATGTGCCAATTGAATAGTATTTTATGAAAGTAACAGTCAATAGGAAATTATATTAGTATTCATCATATCAATTAGATTTATGAGAAATAAGAAAGGCATGTCAATTATGAGTAAGTGATCTGTTTCAATGACGTGATGATTTGATCATATGATATAAAAAAAATTGAAGAAATAGAATAATGGGTTAAAATCAATGGTATTTTATGAATTTTAAATTTAAAGAAAAAATTTAACAATAGTGAAATTTCTACAATGTATGATTGTGACTCGCGTGAATGATTATTTTTTTTTATTACTACATAAAATAAAAATTATTATCTATGCACACATTGATACCTTATCATATCACAAACTATAAGAAATGATATTTTTTTTTATCTTGAATAAATCCTCAATTGTTGTTTATAGGCTGCCGTATTTTGTCAAATTTTATGTGAAAAAAAATCACGAGTCACGTACGACACCTCGACACTTAAACACCGAATGTTTAAGTGTTTGTTCATTTTAATTCAAATATATAAAGAAAATAGTATTCAAATCAAGCAAAAAAAGTAAATTTTTATCAAAATAAACAATTAAAGTAGAGAACTTGAAAAAATAAAATTTGATTCAAAAAAAAAATTTACGATCATACTTTAATAAGATAAAAATAATGTATGCCATGTCATAACTTAATTGTTATTTTTTTTTTTTGCAAAAAGTGAAAAATAGAAAATGATATTGTGACATCACTTTTATAATATAATTTTTAAGTATACAAAAAAAAACTATGGCAGACCGAGAATTGCAAGAAACAATTTCACATATATTTAAGGTTCCGAGACTGCTTCCTAGAGCTGCTACGGGAACGACCGCTAATCAAATAAATAAAGCGTTATTATGTGCATCAAACATTATAGAACGTAATCCGATTAATACTCGATCGGACCTATTAAAGATATTGAATTTTTTTTGTCCTTTTTGTAAGAAATGCATTTGGGGTACGTGATGTGATATTAATCTAAAATTTATTGATCATACTACAAATATTTAATGACATTTCATTTTTTATTATATTTTTTTAGATATGTGTCCGATTATTAACAGTGCAGGAAGTGCGAGTCATGGCAATACATTGTTGCAACCACAACACAGTCAACCAAATAATGCAGGCAATCAATTACAGACAAATTTGAATATTGGTGCCGTTGGTGCAAGTGCTCCTGGTGACCGTTTAGATGCTTCAAGTGACTCCGCCGTGAGTTCTATGGGCTCAGAACGTGTGCCATCTCTATCAGATGGTGAATGGAATGATGGAAGTGATTCAGCCCAAGAATACAACAATCCCTTTGATTATAGTAGCAGTTATGGAAGTAGTCGTGAAGGACGTTCTGTGCCAGTTGCTCAGAAGAAACATCAAATGTTTGGCAAACGTGCATTCCATGATAATGGAACAATGCCCCAAGCACCAACTACTGTACCTGGAAATTTACCAATCAAGTATGAATATGATCCATATGCAATGCAAGGTATGGAAGCAGCTGGTGCTGTCGGACCCCTAGTTGGTAAACAAGGATTTATTGGACACGATATCAAATATCCTCCATATTCTGGATTAGATTTTGGACGTCCAATACGTACGGCACACGACCTTGTCGGACACAATCATTCATATACATTACCACCCCAGAACAATGGTGCAACTCCACGTCCTCAAAATCGTGATAAAAAAATGCGTAAGAGCACGACAGAGGAAGAACATTTGACACGTGATGAGAAACGAGCAAGGGCTTTACAAATACCAATTACAGTAAATGATATAATTAATTTGCCAATGGATGAATTCAATGAACGTTTATCAAAATATGACTTAAGCGAGAATCAGCTTTCATTGATCCGCGATATACGTCGACGAGGAAAAAATAAGGTAGCAGCACAAAATTGTAGAAAACGCAAGCTTGACCAAATAATGTCCTTGGCAGATGAAGTCAAAGAAATGAAAATGCGCAAAGATAGGTTCATAAGAGAACGTGAAATGGCAATAAATGATAGGAAACGTGTAAAGGATAAATATATGGCATTGTATCGACATGTGATACAGGTAAGAATATCTTTTAAATTCATGTTACAATTGAAATTCATAATTAATTTTCAAACATTATTTATTTCTAGAACCTCCGTGATGCTGACGGTAATCCCTGCAGTCCGAACCAATATAGTTTGCAGCTTTCTGCTGAAGGATCTGTTGTTCTAGTCCCACGCAATATGGAAAATGGTCAACATCAATCTGATCAAATGCCATCTGGACAAGTTGCGAGACATGGACAAGGTACTTTGCCAGGACCAAGTAATAGTACGCAACAACAACCACCACAACACCCCCACCACCAACAAATTAGTCATCCCCATCCTCATTATCCGCATCAGCCAAAAGAGTGAAATACCGATTTTTCCAGCAGATACTTTTACTACCGCATTCATTAAAATTATTCTGCAATTTCATCCAAGGGAAAAAGATGTAAATTTTCATTTTGACTATAGTTTGTGATTGGTCAATGTACCCCTTTTTAAAAGAGAATTTCTTTTTTAAGTTGTTGCGTTTTTTTTGTTAATTAATGCTAATTACTAATTTTATCTTTAATTGTGAATGTTTCACAAAAAATGTAAATATAAAATAAAAATTAAAATTATAGTCCTTCAATTTAAAACTTTTATGGAAATGTTAAAATTGCTTAAAAGATAATTTTTCTTTTTTTTTTTAATTTTGTGGGGCTTAAGGACATTTGCCGTTAAATATTAAAGTAAATAACTTATAATAAGCACTCAGGAACACTTAATAAAAGCTAAAAACAAAAAAAAAATTGTATCAAAATTTAAATATTTCAATAACGCTGAAAAATCAAATTTAAATTTAATAATTACAAAATTTTAAAGGCAAAGAGACATATTAAGATCTTTTAAATGATGGATTCACTTAATTATAAAAAATTGAATTGAGGTGTAAATAGTAATTCAAATTATTTCAGAGAAAAAAAAAACATTTTCGAAAACTCTAGTTTTAAGTGTATATTTTAAGCATCTTTTAAGTTTTTTTTTCAAATCAAAAAATTAAATTGTAAATTACATAAAATTTATGTATTAAGGAAAGATTATTTTAATATTATTATGAATAATACAATTAAAATCAAATAAAAACAGCATTTAATTCAGGTGATAGTAATCTAATGTTAAAAATTAAAATTATAACATTTAAAATTCTATAAAAAGAAATGCTAAAATAAAATTAGTTTTTAAAAGAGCTGTAAAAGAACTGTACTATTACATATTATTAAAATTTAAAATTAAAAAAAAATGTGTATACTACTATATACTAACTATAAAATTAAAAAAAAAAATATTGATTATTATTTTAATTGGTCATAATAAAAATACAGCTAATAATTATGTTGGTATTGAGAATCTAACTTGTGTTTCATTTATGATTTTACTTAATTTAATTTTTTTCATATCTGATAAGAATGTAACGGAAACGTAGTGAAAAAGAATTATTTGATAAAAAATTTGTCATACTCATTGCTAATTCAATAATAAAATATTTGTTCATAAAATTTTTCAAATGATTACGTTGTGGCAGAAAGTAAGTAAGGAAATGGACAGAAATAAAATCAGACAGCCATGCAAAACGTAACGTCAGAAAAAGAAAATTGAAAATAGAACTTCATTTAAAATTACTTCATCGCTTAGAATTTCAATATGCTAAAAAATCAATTATTCGCAGAGCAGCAAAGAAAAAGGCTTAAAGCTAGAATGAGATTCAAAAGTTTAGCGAGAATAGTTATGATTAATTATAGTTGGTTACAAGGTAAATTTAAGATTTTTTTAACCCATTAACCGCCTCTCCTAGAAATTTTGAGTTTAGAGCAAAACTTTCTTCTAAGATTTGCTCTTAGTGTAAAAGTGAATACATTTCGTTTCGATGAAAATTTTGAGTTTCATACAAAACTTTTACAGTTGAACTGGTTGAAAGTGTCGTATAATATGACAGAAATACGTACAGAGTTCTTGTACGAAGAGGAAATAATTGAAATACTTCTCGTCTTATTTCTGCTTATTTAAACCGAAAAATCAAAATAACTGGTCAAACATATCTAATGATTTACCTAGAAAATTAGAAAAAAATATTTTCAGAACTTCTCGGAAAAATCCGAATATTCGACCAACGGCGGTTAATGGGTTAATTTTAAGCATTATCTTCATATTCTTCTTTTTTAATTTAATGGAAAGAATTGTGGGATCAACAACTTACCCAAAATGTTCATATAAATGTTGCTAATATACTGAAACCAAAAAGAACTAAAGGACTATTAAGCATATTAGATAAAGCAATTTTGAACACTCCCGCTAATCAACGGACACAAGAACAAAAAAGGAAATTAATTCCAATACTTTTAGATCTGCCATGCTTTGATAGATTTTCTCCTGTAAGTAATGCATTACATTGAATGAAAATTTGACATTTAAACATAATTTAATTTCTTAACTAGATTATTAGAGCAAAGTTAGTAAATTGCATTTACTTTTACTTTGTTAACAAGAGTCGAACTATTTTACGAAAAAACCATCACGCAAATGCTGTCTATTTTATCCTTAATGGTGAAGTTAATATTTTAAAGGAATTTTACGATAATGTGAGTAAATTATAGTTAAATAGCAGTTTTGAAATTTATTTATTGAAATAAATACTTGAATACTAATTAAATAGCACACGAAAGAAACTGAGGATAAAATTGTAGGGAACATGGTTAATGGAGACATGTTTGGAGAATATGCAATTATGAATGATTGTAAACGCGCTGTAACAGTAACATCTCAAAGTGAGTATTTTTAGTGCATTTCACTCTGTCAGGTATTTAGCTTCATAACTCTGTAATGGTTCATGGAAGGTCAGGTCGGTTCAGTAGGGTAAAGGAGCGCATAAGGAATAGAGACTCTACAAAGCCTGAAAGCCGTTAAAACGGTTAAAAATTTAAAAAAAAACTGCTGATTTTTTTTGTTGTATAAAGAAGCTTATATAAGAATGAACTTTAACTCATTAGCTGTGATATTGGGCTCCAGTGCCTTCAGTGCCTGAAAACGGTCAAAAGGTTAAAATCCCAGATTTTTCCAAAATGCCCGATTTTTTTTTAAAAGGCCGATTTCTCTAAAATAGCAGGTTTTTTTTAAATTATTTTTTAAAATGGCAAACTTTTCAAATGGCGAAAATTTAAAAAAAATTAAGTAGCGAATTTTTCAAAAATTTTTCAAATTTTTATAATTGGGGAATTCAAAAAAATTACAGTTCTTTCAAAAAAATTTAAAATGGCGTATTTTTAAAAACAAATTTTGAATTTATTTAATGAAACGAGTCCCGTCGAAATGCACTTTTTTATCCGCCCTGTGGCTAGAATTTCTATTTTTTTATTTTATTTTAGAGAGTAATTTTACATGGTGCTGGCCAGAAAGCTAGCATAATTGGAAGTTAAATTTAAATTTAAAAAAAAATTTGCGAGTAATCAAGAACCACAATGAGCAAATAAATTAATTAAGATTTTTTTTTTATGGAAAATAGTAAAACCTCAAATGATATTTATTTTCATATTCTTCATAATAATGTTAATTTATTATCCTTTAACCATAAGAATGACATTGCGTGACTTGTTTAAACTTCGACATGTAAGACAATATAAAAGAACTTGAGTCAAGTTAGTTTCTATCATTCAAAGTTATCTATCGTTCTAACATTGCTTTATGTAAGAAAACAAATACTATTTATAATAGTAAAAAAAATCATTATTTATTCAGTATTTTGATTGAACGATTCAATGTATTATTATTATTATTATTATTAGAAACTTGACATACAGAATAAAAGGGTGGTTTATAATGAAATTTAGGTTCAATATCTATTTTTATGTCAATAGAATAGCGGAAAATAGTTAAATGTAGTTTATTTTCGTACATTGCTCGAATTTTAAATGTGTCACTATGTTTATTTTTTTTTCATTCATTCAAAGGTTGTTGATTTCTGTAAACTTTTGTATGAATTTTATATACATTTACCTTTTGTAGAATTTTGTCATGCTTAAAGTTTCATTAAAACTTTATCATTCTTCGTGAATACACACAGTTTTATTTTTATCGTTATTTAGCTGATTGCGAGCTGCTTTGTATTTATCGTGAGGATTTTGAGAAAATCTTAAAACCAACCCTGCAACGACAATGGGATCACATACAAATGGCCATGGCTCGTTTCAAGTATTTTAGTTACTGGACACCCGAGCAAAAGGAAGAATGTTGTGTTTTATCTAAAATTAAACAGTTCAATGCAAATGAAATTGTTTATGGTGATAAAGGTGTGCATTTGAATTTTGCATATTTCATCTTAAGTGGCAAATGCATGGTATTACAATGTTTGAAATTGAAAAAAATCAAGGGAAAGGATAATAAAATTGTCGATTATAAATTGATGCCATTATCAAAGAATATCAAAGATGAAAATGATAGTCATGATGTAGACTTTCACTTTGTTGATGTTGGTACAATGAGTGCAGGAGCTGCTTTTGGACTTGGTGAAGATTTACAACACAAATCGATTGTTGCCAAAACAGCTGTTCAATGTCTTTTAATTCCGCGATATTGGATTTTTCAAAAGGCCCAAAACAAAGGAAATCTATGGGAACGTATCAAATTATATATGGACGCGACAATTCCATCACGAGAAGCAACTTTCCAGGATTTTAAGGATACGCAAAAGTGGAAAAAATATAGAAAAGAATTAGTAGAAAATGCATTTGCCAACAAGAAAAATACAAATCCCACCACTTACTTTGATATTCCATTGGTATGTCGCATCACGGGAACTTAAAAAAAACAGTGCAAACAATTATTTTTTTTTATACATTTATTTAAAATTTAAATTAATTAACATTGTCTTACAAATATCAACATTAGACCAAATTAAATTTAATGGAGCCCTCAAGTACAAATTTTTTGTTTGAACTAAACTAAAAGAAAAATATCATTGAAATTTCAAATAAAATTTAACTTTTTAATTCTATTTTGACTTTAAAATGATGTTGGAAAAATGTATGTTAATAAATAAAATGTGCAAAAGTCGAAATTGTGTTTTTTTTCTCTCATTATTTACAATACTCATTTAAAAGATTAAAATGAAAGTTATATTAAAAGTATTATTTGATTTATTTTTTTAAATATTACAAAAGTCGTTAAAACACGTCCTTTGCTGTCCATATGCTCTTATTTTTTAGATTCTATTTCATTTAATATCATAAGCGGTATTTTATCTAAACCTTCTCTGCTGTTGACCAAATCCTAGTCCTAAATTATTTGTTTGGGATGGTTCAATTCCATGATTTAGCGCAAGCACCTTTGTAATTATATTAAAATCTTCCTCAGCTGACTTTTGATTGAAGGAAACACCGGAATTGAGCAATAAATTTTGGATGTTTTGTTGGTCAACGGAGGACGGTTGGAAGGACAATGGCTGTGATGGTCTGAAATTGTTATTACGTTGTTGATTTTGTGCTTGATTGAAGCCAAAATTTCCCGTTTGTGCGGCATCATTTCTGAACACGCGATTCTTAACAAGTTGCTGAGCCACAATATCAGCTGAATGAACAGGATTCAATGATTGACTTTGTGTGATTTGAACACTGCTTGTTTGTCTTTGTGGCTGTTGTGTGAAAGAGCTGCCAGAGTTGAAGTTTTGGAACGGTTTAATTGGAAGTTGTTGTTGTGGACCGACAAGTGGTGGTAGAGGTGCGTTGTTGGGTTGGAAGATCAAGAAGTTTTGTGGTGGTTTTTGGGGAAGTTGTGGCACTGTTGAAATTTGTGGAACGAATTTTTGTTCAGTTGACTTACTTATTTGTACATTATTTGTTTGAGTTTGTTGGTTTTGATTGAATTGTTGTAATTGATTGAAGTTATTGGTTGATTGTACGTTTCTTGATTGGAAATCGGAAGCTGGTTTGATTGGCAATTGTTGTTCTACATTTATAGCAACCGTGTGAGTATGAGGCAATTGAATACTAGGCACAACTTGAACGATGCTGTTTCTTGATTGTTGTTGTTGGAAATTTTGTTGCTGTTGGAAATTTTGCTGCTGTTGTTGAAATTGTTGTTGTTGGAATCTGAATTCCTCATCTTGACGTTGTCTGAATCTAGCAAGGTGTTGTTCTTGTTCTAGTTTTTGTTGGCGTTCATGTTCACGTTGCAGTCTTTTTCGGTTTTCTTCCTCCACTCGTAATCTTTCTTCATAAAGTAATTGTTGTTGCCTTTTCAAAAATTCTTGTTCTCTGAGCGCCTGTTGTTGTCTTAACAATTCTTCTTGTTGTCGTTGTTGTTCTTTTAAATATGCAATCTGTTGCTCGATTTCCCTTTGTCGCTGTTCAATGGCAGAGGTGTCAAAGAATGTGTTGATTGGTGATGGAGTTGTCGTAGTTGGTGTAAGTGATTGTGAAACTGAAAGCGATACTAATGGAGATGTTGTGATAGGTTCAATTGTGGTTTTTTGTGTTGTAGTAAATTGAGGCTCTGAATCAATGTTGAAAGCCATAATTGGTTTCGTCCGAATTTCTTCCTGTGGATTTCTCAAGTGTAATGGTATTACGTGTCGAGGTACTCCAGCATTGTCATGAAGTACGGTCAATGCAGCCACATCAATTGCTTTATATATCTTTACATCGCCATCCTTTACTTTCTCAATATTTTCTCCATCTTCATTTGTTACTGGTTCAGGGACATACACGGTTGTTGTAGCCGGTGTAGTTGTTGTTGGATTTCTTGTTGTAGAAGGTTTTCTTTTTGGTAGACTCACTCTCTTATTATTGTCATCTTTGTTCTCTTTCTTTAAATCATTAGCATTTACTGTAGATGTCACAACACTCCTTGCTAATTGAATAGAATCAATTGCAAAATCATTGTTCTCCAAGATTGGATTTGGTTCATCAAAATTGTCAACTTTGTTGTCTTCTTCAAATGGTGGTGTCAAAGTTGTTTTAGGCTTTTTAATGATAATCGTTTTTATTATTTCCTCTTCACTTTCAACTGCTTGATTACTATTGTTGTTGTTTGCCGAATTGCCATCTGCTACAAAAGAATGATAATGCACGCGTTGAGTCAAATCATCAACATTTGTACTTTCTTCCAGAACTTCATCATTATATGATTGTGTTTCTGATTCGACAGTTGTATTGAATTCATCCTCTTCATTTGTCTCCTCCGCAGCAGATTCATCCTCTTTTTCTAAATTAGTCAATGCTTTCAATAAAGCCTTTCGTAAAGCAGGATCTAATTTTGTTGAAGCCTTTTTACCATTTTTCAAACTGATATCTGCCTGGACAATGCAAACCAGTGCAATGAAGATTGTTAAAATTATCTGAAATTAAAATTAAAAAAAAATTGAATTAATTTTATTTTATAAAAAAATTTCATAGTAAAAAAATAACGGTAATTAACCACGTGCTTTAAATTTATTCAATTGAAAGCTGTTTCATTTTTCATTTCATTTCATTTACAGTTCATTTTCAATGTTGATAATTTTTAGATTTGTATTTTTTTTGTAAACAAAATCAGTGTATCAAAATAATTTTTAGAAACATTTTAAATTGTGTATGAAATAAGTTTTAAATTTTAATAAATCTTTCGTGGATGCGAGTCATGGAGGATTTGAGTGAGGAATACTTTAATGAGACTGAACAAATCGTCATCAAATCTGAGCCAATTTATGATGATGATAATGAAGATCGAGAAAGTGATTTTCAAGAAGAACCAGCTGCAAGTTGGAAGCCAATAAAAATTGAAAGTATTTTAAATGACAGGAAAGAGACTTCTCCATCGCCAGAAATTCAGACTAAAAAACCAAAAAAGTCAAGGACAAAGAAAAAAACGAAAATTAAAATAAAAGGGGAAATTCAAGATGAAGATGAAGAAAGTGAACAACTTGTCAGACGACCAATAAAAATAGTAAAATTATCAAAAGAGGATCTCGTTTATGAAGACGACAATAAATTGAAGAAAAACAAGAAAAAGAAAACAAAGATTGATAAAAAGGCAAAACCAAAACAAGAAGAATTAAGTGATGAATTTATGTGTAGTAAGTGTTCAAAACGCTGTGCTAATCTTGCAGGTTTAAGTAGTCATTATTCTCGTTGTGGTATAAAACTTGAGAATGCATCCAATATTATTCAAACTCCAGAAGGAACTTATTGTACAGACTGTGGACGAGAATTTAAGGATTTACGAGGGGCAAAAATGCATGCATTTCGTTGCTCCACACAGTCAGGACCAAATTTGGTAGAAGATGAAACATACATCGATGAAAATCCATTTATTTGTGATATTTGTGGTGCAACATTTCGAATCAAATCTAAAATTAAACATCATATGCTATTGGAACACACAGCCGATAGTCGATTCGAATGTGACGTTTGTGGAAAGCGAAGTGCGGCAAAGTCAATTCATGAAATCCATATCAGATCACATTTGCCTGTCTCAAATCGGCCATTTCCCTGTATTCAATGCACAAAATATTTTAAGACAAAGTTTGAACTACAAAAACATTTGTATGCTGTTCATGTATCAAAAGAAGACAAACCCGCATTTCCATGTGATGAATGTGATTTTCAAACTCATACGCAAGAGTTTTTGATAAAGCACAAAATAAATAAGCATGTGCCGAATGATGAAAAACCGTTTCAATGCACTTTTTGTGCAAGAGGATTTTTCAGTGATAAAGAACTTAATAATCATGTTAAATCACATAGTACTGAGAGAAATCACAAGTGTCCACAGTGTGATCGAAGGTGTAAAACAAATGCTGAAATGAAGGAACATTTTGTTAAGGCACATACAAATGCGATGCCTTTTATTTGTGAAATTTGTCAGAAAGGGTGCAATTGCAGACATGCATACAGGCGGCATGTGACGAAGCATGAAAAGGAATTAGGAACCAAATTAGATAAAAGTGTGAGAAAATTTAATCTAAGGCTTGAAGATTATATCGTAGTAGAGAAATAAACGTAAATAAAAAGTTTTTTTAAAGCCACCATTAAGAAAATTTTGAAGTCTTTCATCTTTATTTGCCTTGGCTGTATAGGGGCAGTTTCTTGTATCGCCACTTCAAATCATCTTCGAAAGAAACAAATTTTCAAGGAGTGGTTAGCATTAATAATGTTCCCTTTCAAATCTTTATGAAAACAAATTCAACTACGCACCATGGTCTTAAACTAGTTCTCACGAAAAACATAATAAAAAAAACACAGAAAAATTCGCAAATCTAATCATGAATATTGGCAATAATTATAATACGTGATAATTCACTAGCTCTGAACATACAATTTCAATGTAAATAATGAATGAAATAATAAAATAATTGGAATTCACACTACTAACTCATGTTCAGTCGCAAAATATTTATTATGCAATTTAAGGTATCTTATCTCTCTCTCTCCTTTACATACACACAATTTTTATTGATGTTGTAATGTAATAAAACACATGAAGTTTTATTATACATTCAAGTTTTATTGAAAAGAAATAAAGTATTTGTTGGGTGCAACATTTTATATTGTACATGTTAAATAAATGGTAGCATAGTCAGATTAATACTGGGAGAAATTTTCCGCAATAAATAAATTGCATTTTTGCTTCCATTGTTTTGTTTATAAAAAAATATATATATAAAAAAAATACAAAAAGTAAAGTGTACAATTGAAACACAATTTATTGATGTAATGTCATGAAAAAACAGCACACAATAATCATTATTTTTACAGGTTTTACAAAATTTTTTTACTACTGATCATGGGAAGTGTATTATATTCTTAAAAAAAAATTATATTTATATCTCAATGTGTTCAAAAAATTCGCCTTTATTATATCATAAAATATCTTGAATTTGGTATATTGTTTTCTTAATTTATCGGACAATAGATGCGTGTTTTGAATTCATGTCGTTATTTTTTCATAATAAAATGTAATTATCATGTTTTGTTGAATAAAAAAAAACTTTTTTACAAAAGTATGATTCACTTTATGATTTTGCGAAAAGTTGTCTTTTATTAAATATTAAAAGTGTGATGTTCAAAATAGTTGTATTTTAATTTGTGGTTTTTGATGTTAATTGTATAATAATAGATGTTGCATCTTTTTATTATTAGAAAGAAAGAAGGTGTTACTTTAATTTTATTATGGTTGGATTAGTTTTATAATTTTATTATAATAAAAAGTAAAGTGAAATTTGTACCGCAAAAAAAATTAATGTTGATCAGTTTTGAATTCTTCGCTAGATTTTGTTTTATTTTGTTCGTGATTTGTTGATTGACACTTTATGAGAATGTTATAAATAATTTATGTGTATTAATTTAATATTAATAATTAACTCAACGGTTCATGGATTGAGTTAAACCGTAAAATTGGATTACTCAGAGTCAGGGCACTGTAAATTGAAAGCACAAGACAGTGTTGGATGATTCACTGGACAAAGGGGTCTCTTTTTATGTTTGGAAGTACTGTTTGCGGTATAATTTTGGTTACCTTATTTATTAGGATGCCGAGTATTGTGGTCACTCCATAAGCCGATTAGTCAGCATAGAGTACGGCAAGGTGTTTGCGAGGCGTTATCATCGTTAAGTTAAGAGCGATAGATGATATGATAATTTTTGCTCCTGATTCTCTTTTATACTCTTTACTACATTTTTATACTCTTTTATACTCTTCAAACATTTTTTTTTGCACTTTTGCACTCTTTAATGCCCTTTGATGCACTTTTATGCCTCTTATTGCACTTTAATGCACTTTTATGCTATTTATTGCACTTTTATATTTTTTCAACTTGTTTGATGCACTTTTATTTGCTTAAATACACTTTTATGAGCTTTAATGCACTTTTATGCTCTCATGATGTTTTATTAACGTACCTTAAAACATCATAAAAGGGAATAGAAGTGCATAAAAGTGCATGAAAGAGTACAAAAGTGCAAAAAAAATGTTTGAAGAGCAAAACAGAGTATGAGAGAGCATTAAACTGTATAAAAGAGAGAGTAAAAATTAAAAGCAAAAAAGTGCATAAAAGTTTACTTAAGAGCAAAATTGAGTTTTAAAAACATCCTGTATTTAACACTGTTATTATGTAATTTTATATTAACCCGAATTGAATGTGATTCCATATTTAAAAAAAATCATGAATTATGTTTATCGTTCTGTTCTTTTTTGTTGTTAAACTATCATCATTTTGATGGCATCATTTAGATATCTCAATTCAATAATAAATCAAAACATTAGTTACACATCGATAAAAAAGGCATTGAAACGCCAATTAAATTTAGGTACGTGATACGGATTTGATCTTCTTCCTTTTTAGTTTTACTTTATTATTTTAACTTCCATACCAAAAATAATACAAAAAAAAATAAAAATAGTCATTACTAAACATTAAACAAATACTAAACCCTAAAAATAAATGTTTTTATGTATTTATTTATCATAAATATTCATATACTTTAATATTAACTTAAAACATGTTCCAAACAAATCGGTACTGATCAAAAATCATCATCTTCCTCATGTAAAAAATAAAAAAAAACCTTAAAGTTGTTTTTCTTTCAAACAAAAAAGCATAACAAATTTCTCGATCAATAAAAAAACATGCTGCACTTTATTTTGTTAAATTGTAAAGGCAGTACTTTGAAAACAGTCAACATTAAGTTAACGTTATATATGTAAAATATCAGGAATTACAAGAGAAAGTTGAAAAGTTCATAATGTGGATGACATTAAAGTACCATCTTGCTGCAACATCTTTTTAAAATCTCATAAATGTTTTTTTTTCTTCAATTTAACATTTCAAGGTATTTTACAATATTTATGTTGACAATTAAATAATAATATTTCAATGAATGAAAAATCGACAAGAATTTGCAACAAGAAAGTCATGAATGTAATAAAATTTACATAACATATACATTGAAGATGTTTCACCGATGATATAATTTGTAATAAAATGAATTAAAAGTCCGGCAACATTTATTAATAATAATTTCTCCAAAAAATTATTGTTAATTAAAATCATTTTGTCTCATTGATGTTCGAACAATTATTAAAAACATCAAAATAAATCACATAACATGTTAAACTTAAAATGAAGATAAATTTATTTTGTATCATCATCATATTAATTTTTACATACATGTATGAAAAATATTTATTATTAAAATTTAATTTGGTATTATATGATTTAAAAGTTTTAAACAAGTTAAATATTATAATAATTTAAAGAAGATTCGAGGTGGTTAAGGTAATAAATATAAAGGAAATAATAATATATATGAGTAATAACACTTTAAGAGTGAGAGTTTTCTTTTTTTTTGTAGTTGCAAAATTTCACTTTCAATTATTATTATACAAAAAAATAAAATAAATATATTTATATTATTTAGCATCATCTTCACAATTTTTTTAACACTTTTTTTGTCTGTATTAAATGTTGTCTCGTTTATTTATTATTATTACTTGATTTTTATGTAGTAAAATATGGTAAAACACGGATATAGCATGCACTTGATATATGGTTATAAAATAAAATGAGTGAAGAAGATGATACTTGTAAACACTTGCGGCACTTTTTTGATTTATTTTGTTTTTTCATGAAACTTTCTTGTTCATGTATTTGTCATGAAATCTTTACATTTAATCAGAGTATTTTTCATATTATTTTGTATTAAGGTTTTATTTAACTGTAATAATGTTGATCTGAGCCCAATAGTATCAGGTTAGCACAGAATAGTGGTTACTTAAAATATTTTAACATTCAAATAGCTTGAAAGTCTTAGGCAGACATTTTTTTTCGTATTATTAAATATATTTGTTCAAAATAAAAAAAAAAAAATTACTAGATTTCATCTTTATCAAATCCCCCTGGGCAAAAATCTAATAAAAAAATATTATTTCTTTGAAATTTTTTTGCAAAATTTTCCAAAATGACGGATTTTTTTATCAAAACAGCAATTTATAAAAAATTTCTAGCGAATTTTGATATGACCTTTAAAAGTATAAATGTAGCGATTTTGGTAAGTGAATTAAAAATATAGTATATTTATAGCGTTAGAACATAAAAGTCCTAATAAGAGGGTCATATTTTTTTTAGTTTATAATTCTGTGCTTTAAGACAGCAAAAAAATCTTACATCTAAGCCTACAAAACCATTTCTAGTGTCAGTTTGGTCAATATTCAGATTTTTTTAGTACGTAAACGAAGATCAGATGTCGTCAATTTCCTATGTTGGTTAACAATAGTTTTCATTCTGTTCAAGGGCTCGTTCATACCATAATTAGTTGAGTGGGTCCCGATTGAGAGACGTTCACGGTGTCTTGCAGCATGTGGATTCAAATTCAAACATATTTGTTGAACAAGATATGGGACGTCAATGACATTAGAAAGTTATTTACATAAGAACGTAAAATCAGCAATCTTTCGCCTATCACATAAAGTGTTCATGTCAAGAAGTATTAATCGGTGTTCGTATGAGCGAAGATTTACAGGATCATTCCATCCCAGATCTCTAACAGTAAATCTCTAGAACCATTTCTGAATAGATTCAATCCGGTTTATTTGAATTGCAGTGAAGGGTGTCCACACTTTAACGCGCCCTTTATGCATGGTATAACTCCTTATAATTTTACGTATATGTATACATAGCGGAAAAATTATAACGCGCTCTGTACGTAGATTATAAGGAATTATACCTTGCATAAAGCAGTAGTAAGGATGCTCAAGGATAAATCGTACAAGTGCGAAGTAGAGTGATCTTGATACATATGAATCGTCGAACTGCTTGGCGTTCCTTTTAACAAATCAAAGCATTCTGCGAGCTCTCGCAATCATTTGATCGACATGATCATGGAATTTAAGTTTTTTTATCCATGATAATACCATAACATTTTCACTATATATATAGCAATTCGTTGTCCAGCGGGATAACTCACTGCAATTTTGCTTTCTTTGTGAATTTCCTAATCTGAATCAACTTCTTATTTCAAAATCTTGATTGACAAATTGTTATAATCATCTCACCATAAAATTTCAAATACTATTTCACGCTATAATTATAACTGAGTTGATTAATAAGTGATAATCACTTCGCTCCATAATAAAGATAATTAATGATTATTTTGGAATCACAATGCTTTCTTTATATTCAACTAAAACATGCATATCAGAAATTTTCATCTCAGACATGAACATAACTAGCCTTTTATTGCTGAACACTATTTTATTTTAGACTTAATCAGCCTCAGGAAACATTATTATAATTTTTTACCAGTACTTCAAGGGTTTTTAAGACAATATTATTTGTTGCACTTGAAGCCCATTTTTAACGTTAACCATAAAAAATCAAAATTTTAACAATCAATGTCTTGAATAGAATTGTACAATAATTTTAATTGAAGCAGACAGAAATGTGTAATCATCAATCAATAAAAATCGTAGTGAAAATAAATTATTAATGATGTTTTCAACAATATGTGATGACTTTCAAGATCAATGTTGAAAATTTTTGAGATAACAGAATATTGAATTTATCGAATGCCTGAGGGACGACAAAAATAATAAAGATTATGATGAGTTGAGTTAAGGTTTCTATTTTCTTAATTAATTATCGAATGCTGTTTTTGTGGGAGGACTTTAGATGACAAATTATTGTAAACTTCTGTGAAATGAAAACTAAATTGAAATACGGTAGTTTTAAAAACCTTTGAGTAGGAACATGTGAAATTTAATTTTTTTTAATGATAACTCCTTTCGAAAATGCATTTAAAATTATCGAGAAAAACTTGAAATGAAATAATAATTCAAAATTCATTCAAAAGTAAATAATTGATAGTCGTTTAAAAAAACGAAAACTGTTATAACTTGTTCCTTCATATAATCTGTTGCCGCTTATGTTTTCTTTCTTTCATAACTTTTAAAGTTTATCGACATTGAAAAAATGAATGATGCACATTAATTTTATTATTTAAGTGACATGACAACAGACAATGCCATGGTTTTGTCTGGTTTTACTATGTTTTTAAATTCAAAAAAAAAAACAAAAAAAGAAATTCTCATGATAATAAAATCATTATGCTACATAAGCTGGTTATTAGTACGATTAACTAGGCATACAATGTGGTATTTCGTTGGCGTGTTTTCACTATGCACTACGTTCATAAAAGCCTGATTTGATCATTTGTTTTGTCTTTTAAGTCTTTTACATTAATTTATTATAATCATTATAATGATGATAATTTCGTTTCATAGCAGTGAAAATAGAAAAATGTGTAATATGATGAGGTAATGCAACGACCTTTTATTATTATTATAATCATCTTCTTTCTAAGTAAAATTATTTTTTTTTTCATATTGATAAACTTTAAAATAAACAGAAAAAACTTTTCTGAACATGTGTAAGTTTTTGAATATCAATTATTGTAATTTACGTTTTTTTGAACTGAGCACCAAACATTAATCAAATACGATGATAATAAATTTTATCACAAAAAAAAACTTATAAATGAAAAAAATTTAAAAAGAAAATCACGATTTTTATTATTTTATTAAGGCATAAAAGATAATTTGCAATACAAATGTTTATCAAATTATTACATTAGTTTGTACAAGACTTCGGCAGAAGCAACAGAAAAGGGTTAATAAAATGTTGATTATATGCATGAAATTTTTTTATTAAAACTATGCGCATGCAATAAATTTTAGTAAATAAAAAATAAAGAAGTATGTTAAGTTTAATCATAATCGGAACTCAACATGCAAATTACTAATAAATATATGTGTAACCTTATCTTGTTAGTTATCATGTAAATATTTGTTCAAATTTCACTACTTGTAATTTTTTTAATATTTTAAATTTTTATGACATTTTTTTAATTTGAAAAAAAAAAAAACTTTGGTTATTGAAATTAGAGAAAGAAATTTTTTCGAATTGACGATTTTAAAAAAATGTTTTAATGGAACTCGTTCTACAAAAAATTTCGTATCTGCCCTAAAAACTGAAAAACAAGGGTTTCAATATTTTTGTATCCTTCAATTTGGAACTGCAAAAATTGACATGGTTTTCTATGAAATAAGTATGATGTTTGTTCTTAAAAGTTGTAGATATTAATTTGGAGAAAAAAGTTTTTATTTACCATTTAACATGTTTTCATACAAAAAAAATGATATTTTGTCAAAAAACAATTTGTTGAAAAACTGTTAAAATAAATTTTTAGTTTTTTCGAATAAAATCGTATGTATTTTGACGAAAAATTGATTTTTTTGTATGAAAACATGTGAAATGGTAAATAAAAACTTTTTTCTCCAAATTATTATCTACAACTTTTAAGAACAAACGTTATACTTATTTCATACAAAACCATGCCATTTTTGCAGTTTTAAATTGAAGAAAAAAAAAATTGAAATCCTTGTTTTTCAGTTTTTAGAGCAGGTACAAAATTTTTTGTAGAACAAAACTTTCATATTATCCCGGCTACTCAAATTAAGTTAAAGGCTAGTTAAAGGTGGCGACTTCTTGGAATGACAGGATAAAAGCTAAGTCCCTCGGATGATAATATCGATTATGCACAAACGGCCCGACTGATGGCCTGAGTGCAGGCTTAATAGCCGCCCTACAAATCTGATCTGAAGATTGACATTCATCACTTCTCAGGACTTTCATTCTTACAAGTGCGACACATCATAATTAAATTAACTCTTGAATTTTTATTTAACCAAAATGGCATTTTATCATTGAATATTTTTGTATAAGAAAAAGAAAGCGAAATCAATTAATTTTTATTGAGTTATTAAAATTTGAACATTTTTATGATAATTATGTTTATTCTTTAAATTTCACCTAATTTTTGATTAATTTTTATTCAAATTAAAACTATAAATATTTAGATCAAAGACTTAAAATCAAGGTCATATTTAAATGATTAAATTTTTTTGGATATAAAAAAATAATATACATAAATAAATTAACATAATATTAAAGATTTGTAAAAAGAATTTCACTTTTCATGTTCATCATTAATACAAAAAAAAACAATCATCAAATATTTATTTACGTTTTTAATGTTTATTATAAACTACTAATATTGATTACTTTTAAAGTATTTAATAGCAGCAATTACAAAGCTATTGACTTAAATTACCAATCTATTTGCATTTTTTTTTCAATTATCAACAACAATTTGTTTAAAATACATTTACAAAAAAATAAAACTTTTATAATAGTCCATTAAATGAAAAACATTTAAGTTAAACATTTTTTTTTGTTTGAGAAAATTCACTGATAGATTTGCTAAAGCTCATTAGTAGGTTATTACATTAAAAACATTACATCATTATAATCTTAAAATGTTACTTGTATATGTTTTGGATTACATTTATTGAATAGACACGCAAAAGAAGAAGAAACAGATATAATTAAATTTCATTGTATTAAATTGTATTAGAAATAAATATGATTGAAGTTCTCTGTGTGTCTTAATTTTTATTTTTATGAATACCATATACTAGTATGATTTTGACTTGCAATCGCCAGTTTCATTTTTTTTTTAATAAATAGGTGTAAGTATGAGTAAAACAAATGATCTTCGCGTGTGTTCACGTGTTTGTTCTAATTTCCATCTACACAATGTCTTAATAAGTACTTGTGTATTATTTAATGATGAGTATCATATTTTTTTAATCATATGCTCTATTCATGAAATTTACGTATATAAATACAATTAAATCACAAAAAATCGAGTACAATACGATTATGCTAATTTTTTTTTGTTAAATTTTTTTTTGCTACTTTTCTTTTGCTCTTCTTTTTGTCTGAACAACATGAGTACATCTTTGTTAAGATGTTTTATTACTATGATTATTATTATTTTATTTCAATTACATAATAAAAAGTGTTACAGATAGCTTCAGATCATGAATGTTATAACAATCAAGTCAACATACACACTTTAATGCACATTATTTTACTCATCACAAAATCATTAAATTTTTGTATGTTTCTTTTTAAATTTTAATATAATAATAAAAAAGGTGAAACAAATACAGTAGCTTTTAATTTAAACAAATGCAAATACGGGAAAAAGAAGAGGAAGAAAATTTATTAATGTGGCGTTTAACTGACTCTTTATTCAAAGTTAAGGGGGCATGAAAGTGCTGAGTTATTGTTATATCAATTCTGACAGAATAATGCTATTTGCTGCATGATTATATCAAATGTCCTATTGTTGTGAACTCATTAATGAATGAAAAAATATCAGATCACATTTAATTTTTTGTTTTTTATAGGAAATCAAAATTTAAACTTAAGTTAGTTCAGAAAAAAGAAACTAACTGAGTCCAGTCGGATTTAAGAGATTTGACTGGAAAAATTGTGTTGAACATTTAGTTTTGAGAACGACAATTAAAGCTAGGAAGAAAAAGAGTTTGTATACCTGGGATTACTTATTTTGTTAGAAATCAAGCGAAAGATCGTCATGACGAACAAGTGCTTTTATGGCTTCCAACGACATCTTCGCTCAAAGCTGTTGACAAATAAGTTCAAATGTTCCATCTACAAAACTTTAATAAAGCCAGTCGCATTATTCAGGTCCGAAACTTGGCCACTTACCAAAAGCGATGAACAGCGGCTACTGTCATTTGAACGAAAGGTGCTACGTACTATTTTTGTTGTTCTACGTGAAGGTGACAAATGGAGTAGAAGTTATAACTTCGAGCTAGAGAGGTTGTAAGCGGAACCAAACATAGTTGCAATTTTAAAAGTCGACAGACGTCGATGTACATGTAATTTACACGAAAAGACCCCGAGAAAGCCCCAGCTGCCCTATTTAGAAACAATCCAAAGGGCTACTGAGGTGTAGAGCCATCAAAGAGAGGTGGATCGATGGCATCCAACAAGACCTGAGAACATTGCGGTTGCAAAACTGGAAACAGCAAGCACAAGATAGAAAAACTTAGAAAGTTATTCTTAAACAGGCCCAGTCTAAAAAATGGACGTAGTGTCGAAGTAGTAAGAAGTAAGAAAGAAAAAGAAGAATGGAAAATATAAGAAGCTTCGTGGATTTTGTGGTCTTTGAACACTACTTCATTTTGACAGAAAAACCCAAACTCGACTGATTTGAAATCATTGATATCTAAACCGACAAATGAAATAGATCAACAAATTTATTTTAAATTTATTACTTTTAATGCTAATTTACAAATAGATCTGAGGCGGTAAAGGAATATAACTTAAATGTAATTATATATAAATCAAAATCAAACAAACAACTAATTTTAACAAACATATTAACACAGCATGAAATCAATTTCATAGACCATCAAGAAAAAATCAATCGATTACAAAATAAGCATTTTTTCTTCAAATATTTTACTTTAATGGTAAAAAACATCAAAAATGAAGAGTTAATGCAATTTAATAGTAGCCCAACCTTTAATCTATGTGCAAAAAAAAAAGTTAATATTGATTTAACTCTACCATGAAAGAAATTCGTTTGTATTTCTGCAAAAAAAATATAAACAAATGTTTTCTTTCATACTTTTTGCATGTTATGGTGAATAATCCTCTTTGCTGGAGCAAAATTTCAAATGAATATCATTTTATTATTATAGAATAGTTATTTATTATATTATTCAATTACTTGTCAGGCATTTTCTAGATCCTGTGTATATCCAACAATGTATTCTTATGTAAAAACAGCGTTGGATATACACAGGATTCATATATCCTTTTGACTATTGCCTGTTGTATATAATTTAATATTTATAAGAAGAGTACTTTAATTTTAAATTGAAATACTCATCAGGTAGTCTATATTTGAATTTGTGATTAATGCATTCAGCTGCTTCATTTGTTTATCTTTTTTCAAACAAGTAAAAAGAAAAATAACAAATTAAATTGCGGAAAGACCATCTTTTTTAAGCATGAAATCTTTGTCGACATACTTCAATCGACACAAAAATGCTTTGATTCGATTAATTTAAAATCATTATGTCAGGTTTTGAAGGTGTGTTCACATAATTTTTCTTTACAGTCAATTTTTCAACTGTTGAATAGCCTATAAATATAAAAAAAAATATGTTGACGGTGATTTATGCTTAGCTATAACCTACTTGTCAACATGACAAACATGAGTAAACATAACTATAAATAAAAAGATTATCTTAATTTTAAATAATATCACAAAGGTGCAAATTCGACAAAGCTTGTAGACATGTATTATTATAATAATAGTGTTAATTTATGTAAAAAAATTAAACTTCACTTATATGAAGTCAAAAAAAGATATGTACAATGCATATAATTAAATATATTAATCAAAATTACACGTGTCACTTATTATTTTTTCTTTCAAAAAAAGAAAAATACAAAATTACGATCATTGTCATTGTGTGTAATCACAAATTTCTATTATGTAACATTAACTGCTAAAATTCATTGGTGTCACCTTAGTTTTTATTTTGACAACTAAAGATGCTTACAAAAATAAAAAAAATTTCTACATTTTTTATGTGTTATTTTTATTATTTTTTATTGTTTTGAATTGTGTACGAAAAAAAATTAGATGAAATGAAATGAAAAGCAAAAATTTAAATCATATTAAATTTTTGTTAAAAATTGTGAGAAAACTTTGTATCTTTCTACTTAATTTTAATGATTAATACCAGTATTTAAATGTCATTTTGTACAAAAAAAATATACCTTTAAGCAAAGAAACTTTGTTCAACTTTCAATTAGATCATCTCAATTTAACTCATTGGAGTGCATGTGAATTTGAAATTAATCATAAATAAAATAAAAGTAAATTTTTAAAATATAAGAAGCTAATAAAATTAAAGAGAAGTGTATTAAAAACGTAATATTTTGATATGATCTTTTCATTTGTTCAGTAATATTTTCTACTTTATGAACTTTAACCTCTTTTTATTACATTTTATTGAATTACCACAACAACTCACTTAAAATAATAATCAATATGTAAGACGAAAACATGCAAAATTTAACATACACAGTTAAATTTTAACTTTGGGCTTGAATAAACTTAGGATTTTATTTTTATGTTCATGCAGGCAGTAGGAGACTTATAAAGATTTTGATATGACTATAACGCTATTTTAACTTTTGTTAACAGACATATAAAACGGGAGTATGTGAACGACCTGCGATTGTTATAGAATGTTGTGCTATATTGTAAATTAATAGCAAAAAAGCTAAAGCATGATTTAGAAATTGTTATTTCGTGCTTTATATTTAATGAAAGAGAGAGAGAGATATGTAATCGAAATAATTGAAAATGTAACATTTTTGCCATGTTAACTTTTTTTTTGCAATAGCTGAGGGAAAAAAATATACAAATATGTAGCTAATGAATATTCTTGAGACTAATTTTGAATTGAAGGAATTTATCTCAAAATGTGTAACAATTCTCTTATAGTGTAATTGAATTTTTTTTATTGGTAACTCTTTTCTGATATCTAAAATATTCTCGCCAAACAAAATCTCGTCAAACATGGAGATGTCTGATAACACTTAATAATCTAGTTGAGCAAAATAATTTAAGAATCATTTGGGTTCCAGGTCACTGTGGGAATGAAGGAAATGAAAGAGCAGATGAATTAGCTAGAAAAGGAGCTGCTAAAGCTCATAGAGTAGATTATATTAAATGTGGTGTCTCTATAGGTACTGTCAGGTCGACATAAAGTGGATACGAGATCAATTTCAAAAATAGTGGGATGAAACACCCCAACTAAAACAATCAAAACACTTAATTCATGGTCCATGTCCAAAAAAAGTAGAAGAACTGTTGAACTTATCAAAAATAAAACTAAGATGGACCATTGGAATATTCACAGGTCACGGAAAATTTAGACATCATCTAAAAAATATTAACCGAACGGAGGATAATACCTGCAGATATTGTGATAATGACATTGAAACGGCAGAACACATAATATGTGACTGTGAAAAATGGGAAACATTGAGAAATCATATCTTCGTAAATGGTCATCCGGATCCGGGTGATTTTAGAGGATATGAGCTTGGACTTTAGCTAGGAAATATTTAAAAACAATTGAACTGCTAGTAGAATAGACACTCGTCGTAGGTCGTTGAAATAGGCAGGTACAATGCCAGTGGCACATATGTTCATTATAGTCATAATAGGGCTTCAGTCCGAGCTGGACGCCTTTTCATATAATCTAATCTAATTCTCACATAACTTTACATGGAGGTTCAAAATTAGGAGTTTTGAGTGGCTTATGGGTCCTTCAGACCCAGACCAAGAGAAAAGAAAAAAAACACCATTCCTAGGTTCAGTTTGGTCAATAGTTTGAATTTTAAGTACGTAAATTAAGGCCAGATGTAGCCAATTCCCAATGCTGGTTAACAATAGCTTTCGTTCTGGTCGGGGCTCGTTCATACCATAATTAGTTGAGTGGATCCCGATTGAGAAAAGTTCACGATATACGTGATATACGGATTTGAATTCCAACTTGTTTATTCATCAAAATATCTTCAATGACATCTTGAAGACCCCAAATTCCTGGATGAGCGTTAATTATAAAACGTCGACGATAAAACTAAATCAAAAACAAAATTAAAAAATTTATTTACCATGCATGGAAATTGATTGTGTTTCTTTTGACAGCTCAATTACATTTTTGAATTTATTTGAAATTTTTAGCAAACAAATGTAACATTTAAACTTGAAATAAAACTCCATTAACATTATTGTGGTCAAATTTTATTTGAAATTTGAATGTCTTCATAAAAGTGAAATTGAATTTTTTTTGTTCTTATATTTTTATTTATATTTATTTGTAAAGAAAGCTTATATTTTTTTTAAGATTGATATTTTTACACACACCTAAAAAAAGTAATTTTGCAATATTTTTTCAATTTCATTAACACCCATCACAACACATGAATTCGGTAAATAATGTTAAAAACATCCGTAAACAATGTCATTAACACCAAAATAAACTTCAAATTAAAATTTTGAAAAAAAATGAATAAATATATGCTTAAACGACACATGCCCCCAATTTTCAACTTCAAATATTTATTTGTTTGTATATTTAATTCAAGCACTTCATTATCCATGATTACTATGCTTGCGTGTCACACACTTTTTCACTTTTTTTTTTGATAATGTTTAATTAATTTCAAAAGACACACGTATATTTAGATGCTAATTTAATAGAATAAGCATCAATTAACATAATGAAAATTATATATGTATATTATTCAAAATAAAAGTAAATAATTTCTTTTTGATTATTAATTTTATTTTTACAATGATGATGAGATGAACAAATAATCCGTGAACTGAACACTACTTAACTTTCTTCTGAAATAGTTTTTTGTATTATTATAATATCTTCTTTTTATTTGAAATTGTTCGAGTGTAAGTATGATAGATTAAGTTTTCATCACACACCTACGAGATCAAACCAAATTAAAAAAAAAATCATCCAAAATTACGGAAGTTGACAATTTTTCTTATGCAAGGCCAATTTACAACTTTTTTGGATTTAACGTTATAACTATGCACTCTTTATGTCACGATTGATATTTTTTTTTTGAACAATGGATTGTATTTATTTGATGTTTTGTGAAATTAAATCAATTAAAAGTTTTAAGATATTATAAAAAAAAAACAAAGACATGGAAGTGTGAAACATGTAATTTGTTTTGTTGTTACATTGTAACTTCAAGTTCAAAGCGAAGAAAAAAAGTAGTTATTAAAACAGTATTTAAGATTATTTTAAGGTTATTTACCTCGTATTAAAAAAAAAATAAGCATTGAAAACCCAACTGAGATCTAAGAGGACCAAAATTTAATTTTCATTTTCATAACTTATCTTTATCTGCATTAAACAAAAGTTAAACCATGTTCGACAAGACTGAAGTTATCAACGCCCTTGACAGCCTCGAGGATGTGTTTTCAGACTCTCTAAATCTGGCAGTTCCCACCATAGGATTTTGAACGGTTTTCAGGATTTTCTAAGTCGTTGATGAGCATACAAATCGTTAGAAAATTCAATTTTGTAGAACTATCTATCTAGGTTTTTCGATTGAATCCTCCAGAGAGTCATGAGACAGTTTTTTGTGTTACTTGGACAGTTTCTAGGCTTTCCTGAAACATTTCACAAGGGCAAAGTCGTTGATGATACCTGGAGCGTGTCAGAGAAAGTCTAAAGATTTTGAAAAACACATCCCTGTGGCTGCCAAAGTCGTTAATGAAGTCGTTGATAACTTCAGTCTAGTTATATTTTGGCTTTAATTTTTTTTAAAAATTGCTAGTTGCAAAAAAAAGTCACATTGAAATCGTGAAAAACATTTTTTAATAGTACAACATTAAAAATAAACATAATGTATAATGAGAAGAAGAAATTTCAGTGGTAAAGGTCAAGAGTGTCATCATTAACATTTTCGTTTCAGGTAATTTAATTTCTTTCTCTATATTATTTCATTTAACTAAAAATTGTATTTAAACTTGTATAATTATAATCATTTCTACGAATGTTATTTAAAGAGAAAATATTCGCACCTTCTGTGATATCATAGTTCATGACATTATATTACGGATATCTTTTCAATTTTTAAATTAAATAAATACTCACATGTACTTACAATGAAAAATAAAATTTCTCTATCATTAATAAAACCATCAATCAAATCTGTCCGCAATATATTTTCATTTAAAATTTACTTCAAATGTTTTGGTTTGACATTTAACATGATCATAAATGCACTTTAAGCATAAAGATGCAATCAACAATCGCATGCATGGTAGTAATATGGTGTTGATTGCATTTTAACGAATTTTTAAATGATATATCACGTATTTTCTCACGTTCAGACTAAATGCTTTAAAGACATTAGTGAAATATATAATCAATTTTTTGCACTTTTATAACATTATAACAGATAGTCATGATATAACATTTCATAAGGCGTAGACAAAATTTCAAAATTTCAAGAAAGAGCTCGAATAAATGATTAAATTCATTGCGATTTGAAGGGATGGGCTCTGGAGCCTTATGACGTTTAATAAAATGTTATTTTCATAAGCTGAAAATGGGTTAAAAATTCATAAATCGTATGTTTTCACAGTTTTCGATGGAATCTAGACGTCCAAATTTGTGCACATTGCGGCACAATTTCTATTAACCGTATTTAGTCTGAATTGAGATCCAAATTAAGTTTCAATTCAAGCATTGACAGGAACATTTCAATTAAATTTCGTAATGAAAAAAATGCACGGTTACTTCAATTAAGTAAATAAAAGTGGAAGTATTATGAATCAAAATTATGATAATGATTTAAAACGAATATAATGATCAAAATCAATTTGCTTTTAAAAATCGTTTAAATATAACAATTCTAATGAAAGTAAATGTAATTTCTTTTGTATTGTTGTATGATATTTAAACTCTCTATGACTTTTTGTTAAAAAAATTAAAATTGATTGAAAAATGTGACTTTTAAAAAAATCTCCAAATGAAGAAATGAAAATACATTAACCAAATTTCTAATTTTACTAAAAATGGTTTTTGATTAAGTCGATTTTAATGAGAAATATTTTTTTTTAAGCTCTTTTGTACTGTATTAATATGTTATTTAAGAAAATTTTTCGAATTTATGAATTTGATCAATTTTGATTTTATTTTATAAATTTAATTAATTTTCGATACAAATTTCCGAGATTCAGAATTTTTCGAATTCAACCCAAAATACCTCAATTTGTGATATATTTAGTCTTAAATTGAACTTTATAGACCATGTATTTAAATTTACAAGTTGTGCCAAGTCCAATTTATTAAGAGGCCAGAGTAAATGAAATGGTCTCATATTGAAAATCTTCGTTGATAAACGATTTTTCATGTATTTGCCATTCTTAAAAGACTCAACTTAATTTGAACAGTTTTTGGATGATTTCTCAATATTTTTATATGAAAACTCAAAAAGTGGTCCAAGAAAAATTTGCAGCTTATATTACGAGCAACAACTTTGCAGAACAATTTCATCATTTATTTGAACCAAACTACCATAAAAATTGATTTTTGTGATATTTTGCATCAAAAATTTTGAAAAAATGGTATAAAAAGTCAAAAATTTAAAAATTTATAATTTTTTTTTGGTGTTTTCAATTTAAGATCCATGAGATCCAAATAAGATCTAGTTATTTCAGACGAAAAAAAAATGCGTCTAAAATTAGAATCATCAATTTTTTTTGTATAACATTTTTTACTGACTTTATATAAAGGCTTACAACTCTATTCAATTAAAACATAATTTGATGAAAAATTCAGGTTAGTCATTTAATTTACTGTTTCATTGAAATCACTTGTTTAACAGAACATTATCAATTTATAACTTAAAAAAAATTTTTAAATACATACCCACTTCATGATGATCCTTTCTAATATTGATAATTTTTTATTTAATTTTATCCAATTGACTTAGAACTTCAATTAATTTTTGTTTAAATACTTTTTAGATTTTTATAACAAAAATTATTTTACATAATCTGTATATTCCTTATTTGTTGTTTCTTTTAAACGCTTTGAATTTCTTTCTTTTTTTTTTAAATTAATTAAAATATAATTTCGTATTACTTTTTGTCTGATTCTGCCGCAACATTAAAATTTATATTAAAAATATTTTAATTATAGTTGATGAATGTTTGTCATGAAATGTTTTTTTTTCTTTTCTTTTTTTGAATATCATAAGAAATTATCTTGCGGACAATGAATAAAATCCTCACGATAATTAATAATTAAGTCATTGCAATTAAATATACAGAAAAATATGATTTTCTTTTTTTTTTATTTTATTAAATAATAATATTTAATTTAAAAAAATATGCGCATCAATTTTTTTGTACTACCATTCCGGTTAAATGCTGCTAGTAAACTGATGTGAATTCGTAAAATAACAGAAGAAAGATGCTGCTTTACTATATGAAAAATTATGGTATATAAAGTATATGAATATAACGTTAAACGTATAAAACTTTTTTTTCATAATGCATTAGTCTAATACAATGTTCAAGTTATATTTTGTTGTTGAATTTTATTAAAAATGATACATTTCATTGTTGTTACAAACAATGAAAATGAACATGTTTTGTTTTGATAACTTTGATTCATTTTTGAAAAAAATTTAAAAGATTAGGAATAAAAGGAATTATATGGAAAATAATTTGCAAAAAATTACTTCTCAAGGTATTTTCATTTAAATAGGTGTAAAAAAAAATTTAACGTATATTTTTTTATTTATTTAAAAGATAACGCAAGTAGATTCTATTCAATTTTACTTCTTTTAACTTCATTTTTCTTCACATATATGCTTTTTATTTTGCAAAGATGTAGTTCAAATGTTTCTTTTCGGGGTATCATGATGCAAATTTAATCTATTCAAAGACCACACAATGATATATTTTTTTTAAAGTAAGTAATTTAATAAAAAAAACACGATAGTCATGAATTTCATAAAAAGGTTAAATAGTGGTTAAGTGCTACAGTTGTGAAAATATTTATTGAAAAATTATAGTGGTAGTTCTGTGTTTAACAATTTTCATAAATTAAAACAATTCGCATGTGCATGAACAGTGGAATTAACTTTTATATTTCAATAAAATCTGTAATTTAGAAAAATGGGCCATTTTGGGAAAATTTAGGCTTTTCACCGTTTTCAGGCTCTGGAGGCTCGAAAAAACTTGACCTCCTTTCAATGGACCATTCCAGAGTATTAGATGGATCAAACATACGGCGTAACAGTGAACAAACGGTCTATAATAATGCATTTTTTCTTCCGAAATGCACTGAAAAGAATGATTTTTTACTATTAACCTGAATAAACCAGTATTTTGAAATCATATTAGGATTAATTACCATAAAAAAAGTGATGTTTTGTATAAAAAAAAATTTTCTCAGCTATTTTTGTATTTTTTTTAAGGTTAAGGATGTCAAAAAATTGAAAATGCGTGAAATATCATTAAAACAAAATAATTGCATAACGTCATGTCACTAAACAAAGGAGACGCCCTGTCATTTAATAACAAAAATGTTTATTGAGCATGATAAGTTATGTTTGACACGCAATTAATATCTTGAACTTTAAGCCCTTTAACAATCACAATTTTGTTTCATGATGATTTTTGTACTACGATGATATTTATTTTTTTCTGAAGCTATCATAATTCAACTAAAAGGTATTCATTCATCAAAATTTTTTGATTAAGGTTTCATGTATTACGTTTTATTAAGAATTCGAAGTAAATAATAATAAAACTTGATTCAAGATGTTCATGTACAATGTTTTTATAGTGATCAAAAAATCACGATGTCGTTTTAATGCTTATTTTATTTATTTAAAACTTATTTTTTATGTGATATTAATAATAAAAAAACATAAATTAAAAAGAAATGTAATGAGGAATTTATTTCATAAAACTCTCACTTTTATTGAAAATTTAAGTATGTTTTGGGACATCTTCAAAATTAATATTAAAAATATTTATTTTTAAAGTGCAAATAAAATGAAATTAAATTTAGAAACTCACTTTTATTTACAAAAGTGCATGTTTGCTTTGCATCCCGGAATTTCCGATAATTTAATTCTAAAATCATCATTTGCCGCTCTTAGTGAGATTCAATATAAGTAGTTGGCAGTGGCGATCGTCTTGTAAAAGTTAAGCTTAGCGTAAATTTCAAAGAAAATCATACGGAATCCCAGGTCCGTGAATAATTTTCATACTGCCCTGATAGTAGCAGACACACAGACGCTCTTAGTAGGGCATTTTTTTTTAAATTTGTTAAAAATGCATTTAAATATTAAAGAAAGTGAGAAAATATTTTCAAAAAAATACAAAAAAAAACTTGAGGCCTTTTTTCTTGCAAAAATATTATTATTGATAATAAATCTGACGCACCCTTATTGCCTATTATTTTTTTTAAATACATTATTGCCTTCCAGGTTATTCACTTGAACAATGACCTGTATCAAGTTTCAAATTGAAAGAAATTACCAAAAAAATTAAGTGTGTGAAAATTATTAATCCAAAAAACCTTCATTTTATTGCAGTTAAATTGAACGCAAAAATTTATTTGGTCTGCAGACGGAGATCTTTGATTGACGCTTACATTCCTTCCTATCCAAAAAAAAAAACAAAAATAATTAAATCAAGCAAACGCAACTCAAAGAAGATGGAAAGTTCAGATAAATTTTCAATTGGTCATCTTTTGACGATTAACGCAATACCAGAATAAAAAGAAATTATTTATTTTGCGTAGTGTACAACTAATTACATTATATAACATCGACTTTCTATAACTACTGTCTAGCATGCTGTAATTAAAAGATTGATAACTTCTTTATTGATATGATGTCCAATGTTCAAGGCAATAAAATTTTTGAACGAGGTATCGTTCAATTTGATCTTTTTTCAATTAAATATTAATTGAACTATGGTTTTTTTCCCTATCATTACAGGTTTATGCAGAGTGTTATCACATCCATCATCATTTAGTTAATAATTTATGTCTAAGTCTTCTCTCTATCATGATCAAATTGGCTTATTCATTTTATTTCAATGGTATTCAGTTTTCAATCACAACTCAATTTTTTATTATTGAAAATTTTTCATAAACGTATTTTTTTTGTGTAGGTGGAAATTTTAAAGTAAGTAAGTAAAAATAGTATTGTTCAAAGCTTGAGAGACTCAATTAATTCAATTGATTTTGTGAATATTATTAAAATATAAGTGTTTCACCACTTTTGATATAGACTCGATTTTCCAAGAGCCCTTATATTGCATAAAATTATTTGATAAATCTCCAATATTAAGTCATCATAAAATAAATTTCTACTTGCAAACAATAAAATTTATGATAAATGACCGACACGTTAATTGGATACTTGTAAAAAGTGTTTGAAACTATTTGGAGATCCCAAAGCATGTTACCTTTTATTGTATCTTTTTTTTATTTGATTAATTGAGATTTCTTTGCGTAGGTGTTTTTTTTTACATAAGATACTGAAAATTATGGTTGGCACTAAAAATTACAAGTTTTATTTAAATTTCATATTTCTTTCAAATTTTTTCTTTTTTTATAATGTGTTAATATTGTTACAATAATAATTAAATTGCCTTTGTACTTTACTAAATCGAAATTTTCAATATTTTTTTAGAAATCTTCATATTATGCGGATAATTATTATTTGAAACAAATAAAAAAATTTATTGTCCAAGTATTATTGTATTGAATGGAATTTATCGAATTATAATTTTTTTGAATATATGAATATTTTTTTTTATAAGTATGGTTACTTTACGTTATTGTTTAAAATTTGTGAAAATATTCAATAGTTTCATTATGTTGTTAGTTCAGGCATTTAATGTGTCGAACTTATTGAATTAAATATCCAGTAGTCAATAATCTGGTGCGGGTTTTTTTTCAAAAATTTAACAAAATAAATATTGCATTAAAAATCTTTTTTAAAATAACACGGTTCGACAAATATATTCGTCAAACGCTTTTCAAATCCTTTTAGGGTCTCAAAATATGGCCTTGGAGGAAGACTTTGGTGTTCACAGAATTCACAGAAATCTGGCTAATTTCAGATCAATTTAACGTCAAAAACTTGTATATTTGAGTTCAAACTGTGTAATTTTTTGATCGGTCGGATTGAAAATCCCAAACTTCTAAGTCAGCTAAATTTTATGCATCATGGTCACTTACTGAGGCATGGTGTGACGTTCTACGTTGAAAATCACAGGACAAATTATGCACATTTACTCACCAATGTCCAACATGATGAAGGGAACTCAACATTTTGACTTCCATATATCAAGACAGCAGTTTCTGGCACTTCTGAAGTAATCTTCTGATGGTCAGCCCCAGCAAAGTGACATTCTCGGGTGAATGACAACATTTTTTAATTTGAATTGGCCTGACCCTGTTTTCTGTTTTTATTTGCATCGTTTAATCCTTAATCCGACAACCACTATCACGTGCAACTTACATCTTATTGGGCCCTAGATGTGCTCGAAATACTGGATCACATTGGTTTACAATTTTTTTATTGTAATTTTTTGAATTGAAAGATGGGATTTTTATGCTGGAGGTACGATATTGGCTTTTCCTCAAAACATTTAACATTCATTCATTTCAGCATTCATTTAAAGTTGTTTAAATAAAAAATTCCAAACAAATCATAATATTTTTATGAAATTATGAGAATATTTCATCATTGATTACTTTAACAATATGTGGTATCGACATATATAAACATGAATAGACTAATTTAATATCTTGTTTTATTTTTTTTTAACTTAGCATTACACAATTATATAAATGATGTTACAATGTACGCACCTCACACAAATACTCATGAGAAGATTATATCAAAACACATAATCTAACAATATTTTTCATATTTATACGTGATATGGATTAAAATTAAGAAATATATGTTTTTCTGCCAAAGTTAATATGAAAGAAAGTTAAAATCTAATTTGATTGATCAATGACAAGTGATTAGTAAAGCTATTTATGGTAACGGTGGCTTCTTTTATCACTAGGACGCCCCATTCCATAAATGTTTGTTATTCGAATATAGACATTTTAAATCGATATTATGTAAAATAATAAAAAATATATAAATAAATTTTACCTTATTAAATTAAAGTTATGTGCTAGACAAATTGCTTATAATTTATTATAATATTACATGTTTTCCGAATGAGATGAGTAATTACAAAAGTTTTTTGAATAGTTTTTTTTGCACTAGAATTTTTAAAAAGACTTCGTTTTAAAACTTTAAACTAATCTTTTGAACATAAAAAGAAAATAAAAACGAATAAATGCTGAGCAGAGTTTACTGCTTCTGGCTATTTTGAGCTAATATAATCACAATGTGCTGTAATTTTGCTCATCATAATTTAATTTTCATAAAAATAAATTTGCATCATCAAGTTCCAAGTTGAAACTTACATATTAGATTAAAAATGTGTATTAACGTTTAAACACATTTTTTTTTTTTTTTGCATTAGATAAAAGTGATGACCATTGGCTATGTTTTGTAATTTGAGTTCAACTTATTCAACTTTTAACATTAAATTTTATCTTATATACTTAAAAAAATTGGTCTATTTAAATTTTTTTAAGTCTCATTGCAATTAACTACCATTCTCATTTTAAGAGACTTCCATAGAGGAATTTTAATTATTTTCTTAGCAAATTTAACCAACATGGTGATAAATTAAATTGATAGGAATTGTAATAAAATTTGATCACAAACACAATAAATACTGAGATAAAAAAAAAATAAATAGATTATTGCAAATTGATTTTTTGATAGCTTTTTATGTGTGAAATTTCAGCTATCAAATCAATTTTGTGCCATTGTGACTTAACATGATGTAAAACCTATTAAACTTAATACCATCATTAATTATTACAAAATAACATTCAACTATGTGTTACCCTTGTTAAATGTGAAATCATCGAAAATTATTATTTTATATTAAACTTTGGCTGACCATATGCGAATTATAACAATAATTTCAATCTGAATAAAAATTAATAATAAATGTTATGGGAAACAATATCAGACATCACCTTGTCATAGTAATCGTTTTTAAATTAGACCCTCCATTGAAAAGAAATTTAACCGCCTTTTAACATAAATGGTCAAATATTTAATAAAAATAAATTATATTGAATGATTTTGCGTGTCTCTTTCTTTTGTTATAATTTTTTTAGACTTTATAGAAAACATTGTTTAACATTGATTAAAAATGTCCTGTTCCAATTTTATTTTTTTATTCGCTTATAACCTTTTGCCTACTTATTGAACTCTATTGTACCTCTTGAATTTAAATATTTTTTCATCAATTTATTTTTAGTGCATTTTATAAGACAGACAGTTTGTCCGCCGTCACTCTGTTACTGTTACTACTTTTAGTTTGAAAGCCGCTGATGATTTCGAAATCTATATGGGAGAGACTAAAAAGATACCTTCAGTGGTAAATTCAGTTTTGAAAAAATATCCATTATGAATTTCTTAACTTAATGAGTTTTCGCATATTTCATTAAAAAAATAAGGACCCATATGAAAATTAATACTTTTTATAAATAAATTTATTTAGGGCTGGAATTAAAAAGTCAACGGTTTTTATAAATATTCAAAATCTCAAAGAAATTTTAGGTTTGGAAAGGGATAAAGATTTTGACAACAATTTGGCGTTTGAGGTTTATCCCGCCAATAGTGCGACATTAAATAAAATTTCATTTATATTTTGTTTTTTAATTATAAATTTGCTATTAATTAACTTTCTATTTTGTATTGCATGTGTAGAAAAGGTCGCACTTGTAAGTAATTTTATAAAAATAAAATAATATTAAATACAAAAAAAAAGAATCAATATAACCTTGTCCAAACATGATCCGCTTTTTTTCAATTTAACTTTTATGATTTTACAGAATATGTCTTTGGATTAAAGGAAAATAAAAACTTACTCGATTAAAATGGATTTTGAAACGTTAATTAACGAACACACTGTAACAGCATCCGACCAAACATTGGATTCATCCAAATCAAACATTACAATTTCAAGTGAGGAAGAAGTAGATTTCATCCCAAGTTTAACATCTCCCACAACCAAAAAATGTAATATTCTTAAGCAATTGAATACCACTCTAAGTCCAAAATATACAGCAATTGAGCGAAGCGATGGTCGTGTTAGTAAATATGGACGCCTACAAAAATCAAAAGAATTGGAAGAAGGATTTGTTCCTACCGAATTGACTAGATTTATATCAAAATCCCGCACCAAAGCTGATTACAAGTTAGTTACAGAGGAAAACTTTCGCATTGTCAAGACACCAACAAAAATTTATTCGGTTGACCAAATTGAAGATGACAATTTGATTGATGAAAATGGTGACAAATACGAAACAATCAATATTGATTACTCTACTACTTTTGATGATTTGCGTAATGAAAAACCAATAGAAATATCACAACACAACAGTCCAATCAAAACAAAAAGTCCACAGCCTACTTTGGATTTGATTGATCAATTGTCTGATACAGATGCAGATAGTGGAAGAGGCTCGTCCATTGGACCTGACTCTATTCTAACAAATTTTAAGGAAGGTGAAATTTTTTGGGCTGAATATAGATCTAAGAATTGGTGGCCATGCATTACGGGACCCGATCCAGATGGAAATTTAATACAAACTGGCAAATTTAAATACCCTCAAATTCACATTTATTACTTGGCCGATTTGAGATCCTGGATACAAGTAAATAAACTTGTCCCATACAAATCTTTTGACGAGCTCAAGACGACTCACAAGGTAAGTTTTTAAGAATATAAACATTTTCATCTTTAAATAAATTAAATTTCTTTAAACACAGGTTAAAATTGATAAAAAGAAAAAATCTTTCGACAGAGCTGTGCAGCTTGCTGATTTGTACACAAAAATTTCTATTGAAAAAAGACTGGAAAGATTAGAAATTGATGCAGAACATGATCGTGAACAAGAGAGACAACAGAAACTTGCAAAGCGCCTAAGCAAAGAACAGGTAAACCCAATTTTAGACCGTTCCCTCACACCCGAGAGCCCTGCCTTTGAAGATACTACAACAGATATTCACATAGTTCAATCAGAACTGAATCATGCTCGTGAGTTAGCATTAAAAACCCGTAAACGTGCATCAACAAGTATTAGAGAAGTTGAAAATGTCAAAAAAGGTCGTTATTCCGCAAGAGTCATTGATTTGAAAAATAAAAAAAGTTTTTCTCCGTCGCAAAGCCCTGTTATTAAGAAAGAAATACCAAAACCAGTAAAAGTAACGGTAAAGAAAGAACCAGAGTCTAATGAATCGTTAGAAGATAGACTCAAACGTGAATTTATAACTGTAGGATTTAATCACACTCACCTGTATCCTATAAATTCAATAAGGAAAGAGCCTGTTTGTCGTCTATGTCTAATTCCAAAGAATGTAATAAAATGCAAGACCTGTCTTGGTCATTACCATTTTGAATGTGTTTTAAAACAAAAATCTGGTGAACCAATTCCAGTTTTAAAGAGAGGTCCTATCGGAAAAAAAATCAAGAAAAATGCAAAAAAATCAAGATCAACAACAATGGACATTCCAGAGATTAAGACTGAAATTGTGCAAGTAAATGACCCAAATGTTCAAGACATACCAGATGAATTCACTTGTGAGGATTGTAGAACAAATGCAAACAAAACATGTTTCATTTGTAAAGTAAAACAAGAAGATGAATTGACATATCAGTGTAATTACAGGACATGTACTCGCTTTTATCACAAGTCATGTATCAATGATATGCCTCAATGTTCGAATATGACCGATGGAACTTTCACATGTGCATATCATAAATGTCATACGTGTTTTGCCTTAGAGGCGAGTAGTGTAACCGATGATTCGAAACTAGTGTCTTGCGTTATTTGTCCAACATCCTATCATTTCAATGATGTAAATTGCATTCCTGCAGGCACTGAATTCCTAACATCAACAAAAATAATATGCACAAATCATGCAATAAATCCTCCATCTACAAATGTAAATGTGAATGTGAATTGGTGCTTTGTTTGTACAAAAGGCGGAAAACTTATATGTTGTGACTCTTGTCCAGGAGCATTTCATTTGGACTGTGTGAAAGAAAAAGAACCTCCAACAGATAAATATTTCTGTGATAACTGTAAAGCAGGTCGCAAAATTCTTTACAATGAAGTATGCTGGGCAAAAATGGGACATTTCAGATATTGGCCAGGAATTGCATTACCTCCTATGGTTATACCCTTGGACATTCTTGATATATTTCATTACCCCAATGATATTTGCATAAAGTTTTTTGGTTCGAACGATTGTGCTTGGATTAGCAGAGAACGAATCTTCGCCTATGAAGAAGAGGATTATATGAGTAAGCAAGATACCAGTACAACGGGATTGGCAAAAGCTTTTAACAAGGCACTGATTGAAGCCAAAACAGCTCATAGGCTTTTAAAAGCTGACAAAGAAGAAAGCCAAAGAACTACATTCAATAAAAGTAAACCTGAACATTATAAGAAACTGTTTACGAATAAAGCAGTACCTCCCGCAAAATTAGAAACATCTGATCCACACATAATGAACGAGTGCTCTTGTAAACCGACAGATCCTGATCCATGTGGTTATACAAGTCAATGTCTTAATCGATCTTCAAAGCAAGAATGTAATCCAAATACATGTCCTGCAAAAGAAAATTGTAAAAATCAAATGTTTACTAAGAGAGCTTATCCAAAACTCATCGAAAAAAATACTTATAACAAAGGCTGGGGTCTGTTCGCTGATCAAAATATACAAGCCGGCACATTTATCATAGAATATATCGGTGAAGTTATCAACAGAGCAGAAATGGATCGTAGAATGGAATTGGCCGAATTGAAAAAAGAAAATAATTATTATTTCATGGATTTGGGCAGTGGGCAAGTTATTGATGCGGGTCAAAAAGGAAATTTAGCAAGATTTATTAATCATAGTTGCATGCCAAATTGTGTAACAGAAATGTGGCAGATTGGAAAAACTCGTAGAATTGGAATTTTTGCAATGGAAGATATTAAAAAGGTTAGTAATTTAATTTTTTTAAAGCTACAATATAATCTAAATTATTTTATGTTATTTTCAGGGCGACGAGTTGAGTTTCGACTATCAATTACAATGTAAAGGTGATGCAAAGAAAGAGTGCAAATGTGGTGCTCCCAATTGTCGAGGTTATATCGGACCTCGTATCAAAGATTACAGACGAAATTCCGTAATTTCAAGTCGATCATCTACTCCAGTTGAAAAGAATAAAGGTAAAGCACAGAAGCGTAAACGTCCAGTGAAAATTAAGCTGAAAAGTAATAAAAAACAAAAAACCAACTCATCCCTTCCAAACAATTCACAAGAAGATGATACGAAAAATTCTTCCATAACTATCGAAGATGACATAGAGGTAAAATCCAAGAATTATGTACCTGAAGACAATGGTGGTGATTAAACTACCTCATTTTAAATTAACGTTAATATTGAAACACAATTGAATTGTGGCAAAACGAAAACTCTGTTCTTGAATATTGGTACATATAATTTTGTAAATGAACAGATTTAAACGTTTCTCAATCATCATATAAATTAGTACTACTTTAAATCGTTCTATAGATAAATCCTAAATTAAAATTTGTTAAATAAATGAAAAATATATGTAACGATTAATTTTATTTGAAAAGATAACTAAAATATAAATAATTTTTGTTTAATATTTAAATTGGTTCTCATTGTTTTAAATTTATTCGTCTTAAGTCCAGCTAAAATGTTTTCTTTAACCAATGTTAAAGTTTTCATATAAAAATATTGAAAAATCATCCAAAAACTGTTCAAATCAAGTTGAGCATTTCAGAAAGGCAAATACGAGAAAAATCCAAAATTTAAGAAATTCAAAATGGATATTTTCTGTATTTACCACTGATTTTTTTAGGCTCTCCCAGACAGATTTAGAAAACTTCAGCGGTTTTTAAGCTCAAGTCAATGGATTAGGTAGGAAGAAACGAAAAACTCGAGAGAGGCGAAAACTGTAAATTAATATTTATTTTTTCAAATTTTTTTTGCAGTGTCAAATTTTAACGGTTTAAGACAGGATTTTGAATTTGAGATGAAACAAAATGCAAGCTGGAACTCTTTGACATTTAGTTTGACAGTTCGAAAATTTTAAAAACGAACCTGAAAGACATGATAATAACAATAATTGAATTTACAAGTGAAATACAAGAATATAATTCATAATTTGTGATAACAGTGGAACTGTATTAGCTAATTTATTGAAATTAGTAGTATTTTTATAGAAAATATTGAAAATAGTCATGATTTAGGTACTTGAATATTTTGCCACATTTTCTTTCACGTGTAGCAATGCACATTTTATCCATATACAAAAAAGAAAAATAACATTCCATTGCATCTATTTTTACATAAAAGATTTGCTCTGCTCTTTGATGTGATAACTATTATTATCTACAAAATAACTGCATGTATTGAGTGATTGATGAGCAAAGAAAATGAAAATGATATAATCGAAAAAATTTATTACCACCATCAGTGTACTTGCAACCGGGTCTAGTTGTGTGAGATTTCTGATAAAATTACACGATTATTTTAACTGTATTTGGATTAAAATTTCTTCAAATTGAGAAATAAAACGTGTTAAAAGATTATCTTACAGAATTAATATTTTTGGTTTTCAAATTTAAACTCGTGTAAGACAACCTTGAATATTTACAAAATAATATTTTGGTATCTATTCACACTTCCTGCATGGTATTATAACCAAATCATATGGAAAACGTGACATATGTGAAAATAATTTTGAATTACAAAAAAATATGATTGTTATATTTTCCCAATACGTAACAGTATCAATTGCTATTTTTATTTCATCGTATTTTTTGCAATTATTTAATTTCGAGTAATTTTAATATTTTTTTTTAATGTTGCAGCATTAATTTAAAAAGAATATGGAATTTAATGTGGTCAAAAACAGCCACATTTTACTTGGAAATGAATCCAGTTCAGGAATTTATCATGAGGAAAATTTACATACACAACACCACCACCACCAACATCTCAATCTTGAGGGAGAAAATATTTGGCATGTTGAGAGGTATTTTTAAAAAAATCTCATCTCTTGTTTTTGTTTTGTAATTTACGTCTTTGTTTATATTTATTTTTTTTTTAATTTTAGACGCTCATCTACTCCCATTCATGATGATAACTATTTTGTCAATGACCATGAGAACTTTATGACAGAGAATAATTTTGGCGATCATAATGGGGAGTATATCGCAAATGACATTGAAATAATTGCGATTGATCCGAACCAAGAATATAGTAGTGACGAAGAAATGGACGATGGTGAAGAAAGTGTCTTCGAAGATGATCACAAATCAGAAAATTCCGAGTCCAGTTCTTTTATAACTATTGAAAAAGTCAAAGCAGCTTTGCAAGCAAGTGGTCATAGTCGAGTGTCTCGACAATCACTTTCACTGCCGCACTCACCAACTCGTTATTCAATGGACTTTTCTGGTATTAGTTTTGATGATTTGGACATCCATAATCATTTTGCAGATTTACCGACACACAATGTGCGTCCTTTACCAATTGTAGATAGTGTTGATTCAATTAAAACATTTGATTTAGCTTCGTATATTACACAAGATGACAATTTTGAAGTGATATCACCGGCAAAAGTGTTACCATATAATACAAGTTCTTCTAAGATAGCAGAAGATTCTTTTGTAATTAGTAACCATAGTCTTCCAATTTCGATGCACAACAATAGTAATGAAGGTACAACAATACAGGAAAAAGTAACAGATGAAAATACAAATATTACCTCAAACAATAGAAAACGCCGTAATTGTGTTTTAAGTTCAAAACGAATACATTATCAAAGTCCAAGTGACGAGGAAATGGATCAAATGAATAAATCAAGTAATGAGTGTGAACTCAATTTTGACGATGTAGAAATTGAAGAAAAACCTGATAATACTAAGGGTGATCCGACATGGATGCCATTCAAAAATAAAGAAATAAAAATTAGCAAAACTAATAGTACAAGTAAATCAAGTAAAGTAAAAGAACCTAAAATAAAAAAGATCAAATCGGTTCCAATTAAACCAAGCAACACAACATCAAATTCGACAAAACAAAATTTACTTAAAGTCTGTAAAACAACGAGTAGAACAAGAATACTTAATGTTGGATCCCAACTCACTAAAGATAAGATTCATAAAATTGTAAGATAATTTTCAAAGACAAGTTTTTCACTTTTAATTAAATTTAATTTTATTTATTTTAGACCAAATCTCCTGTGGGAAAAACAATTAATTTGGATCACGATTATTGCACAGCGAAACAAAAGTCAAATCCTGTATTTAAACAAATTTCTCAGCGCAAAGCAATTGAGATCCCTATAATTGATGCAACTCTAGACAAAAAATTGAGTAGATTGAATTCTCTGAACAACAAAAAAGAAGATAATCAATCAAAATCTACTAAAATTAAGAAACATCAATCAAATTTGACTGAACCATCTAAAACTCCCATTACTACAAATGCTCAGGTTTCACTGTTAAAGTCAAATCAAGTGAAAGTTCAAGATGATGTTAACAAAAGCTGTAGTGAAGTAAATCCATCAACTGTTCGAAGAAAACTTAATTTGGCCGAGTACATGCAAAGACGAGAAAATCAAATTGGAATGAATGAGGTCGAAAATCCTATATTAGCAGCTAAACGTAAAGTTCTAAGAAAGCAAGAATTAAAAAAGGAGGCAAAAATGAAAGGTATGGAACCAAAGATTGAGAATGTTCCGTTTCTTCCTATTTTACCATTAGCTGAAATAACTGGAATGGGAAAGAACGAAAATGTAAATACAGAACCAATTCGAGTTCTGATCAATCCTGATTATGAAGAAATTGTGATTGTTTCCATGGCGACAAACACCGAGATTAGCATACCACCAGCAGCTGATGACGAAAAAAGTCTTCTTGCATATGTAAATGACACAATCAAAAAGGTCAAAGATCAAACTGATAATAAAGGAAATGTTCAGTTTAGCAACTCATTAATTTCAAGTATACAAGACGTTGTATTGAAAAAAGGAAATGCAAGTCTTCCAACAGATATTGCATCACCAGATTGTGCGTTGACACCAACTCATGGCATGTCACCTGGAAAACCAGAAACAGCTAAAAGTAAAAATTGCTCGCCAAGTCATCAAGAAAATGCAGATGAAGACAATTTAAATGATAAGGAAAAGGAACATGGTGAAGATAAAACTATTATGCATTTACGAAAAGATCGTGCAAGACCAGAAACCAAGACAATATCTGTACAAACATTAGATGTTCCTTCGTTTGTTCCATTGCGACGCCTCTCACCTTCTCCAAATGCTAGACAATCTCAAGTAGCACATCACCGATCACGACGTTCCCGGTCTAGAGATAATCGACGTACAAGATCACGTTCACAACATTATAGACGAAGTTCATCGTCACATCGCTCATCCCGAAATCAATGTTCAAATAGATCAAAATCAAGAACTTCTGAAAAGTTTGTACAAAACACTTTTAGACGTAGTAGATCAAGAAAACGAACAATGTCGGGCAATTCTGAAAGTTCAAGTTATTCGACTGCTTCTTCGTCATCATCAAGTTCAAGTAGTGGATCGTCTTCATCGTGTGAACATTCATTTAAACATGAGAAAACAAGTAAAAGTCATACTTATTACAATAGTGCATCTTCCCGACGATCTTCAAGCAGTTTTTCATCAAGATCAAGGTCTCGTGAATCTATCAGATATCGTCCATTATCACGTGGTCACAATCGACAACATGAAGATCCAGGTTAGAAACTTTATTCAATTCAATTTTGAAAAAGTCAAAACCTTTATTATTTTCTAGAAAAACGTAACATTGTATATGTCGGGCAACTGGAGCACGACTTGACAAAAGAAGCACTAAAGAAAAAATTTACTCCATATGGCTTGGTATCCAATGTTAGCATTCATTTGAAGGAAAATGGGTTAGTTTTTTTAAATTTATTTTAATTCAAGTGTAAATCAACTAATGCTTTGATTCAATAGAATGCGATATGGATTTGTTACCTTTAGTAAGCCGGAAGAAGCATATCGTGCAATCGACAGTAGTAGCAAAGATTCAAATTTGAATAAATACGACATTAGTTTTGGAGGTCGACGTGCATTTTGTGGATCACATTATGCTGATCTTGGTAAATAATTAAAAAAAAACCTAACTAACCTAATTCACTTAACAAATATCTTTTTTTCCATAGATGGTATCAATAGTTACATCAACTATCACCAGATTTCGTATCCCATTGAACCGTACGAGTCTACTGTTAAAAAACACGAAGAAACTGAATCGTTTGAAGAGATGTTAAATAAATTGAAAGCTAGCATAAATGCTAAAAAGCCAACGACATCATGACCACTGGAAAATATGATTATTCAGAAACCTTTACTCATCTAGTAAAACGTTGTGCTACGATTAAAATTTTTTTAAATATCAATAATAATTTTTAATAGGATTATTATTGAAACAAAACTCTGCCTTACTTTAAAAAGAGATGCCATTCAATTTGAATTTAAATAGAAATATTTTCTTTTAACTTACATAAATCAAACAAATATATATTTGAATTAAAATCATTTCAAATTTAGTAAAATAGATTTTTTTTTTCTTAAATTAAAAGACATTTCATTCATGATTCATGAAATTAACATTTTCTTACATACATTTTTTTGTAAGTTGGAATTATGTACATACATTATTACATTAAAACAAGAGATAATATTAATTTATTGAAAATCCTGTGATTTTTTGTAAGAAAACAAGTAAATATACGACAACTTTCAATTAAATCAGTATAGTAATTGAAGCAACAAAAAATATGTACGTAAAACTTTAGCAAAATTAGTTTTTTTTTTATGGAGATCGAGAAGAGAGAGATAATTAATAATTCAATTTTTAATATTTTAAAAGTCTTTGTTACATGTATGTAATAAAATAAGATTTTATTTGAAAAAAAGAAATTTAACAGAATAAAGCAAGATTTTAACAGCTGCATGGAAACATTTGGTGTTTTTTTTAACTGTCATTTCCCCGTCCACCCGAATAAAGAAGCACTCTCTTAATCTAGTGTTAAAGTGACTGAGATGATAGCTTAGAACCTTGTATAATTTGTAGCTTGATAGGACTTAATTTGAGCAGTTGAGATTTTCTGTGTGTAAAAATTTTTAACGGATTTTTCAAAATAAAGATATGCAAAGTGGGTGACAGTTCACTGTCAACTCGAGTGCTTATCGAACGATGCGTCATAAATAACTGTCAAATACGAGCTAACCAAGTCCACCATATTAACCAATAGTAAAAGTAAAACGAGGACTGTGAAAATCGCGAAAAAATTGAAATTAAGCTAAAAAAAACCTAATTAAATTGGTTAAAACCTGTGGCCAATTGTCAATAAATGCATCTGCGTAAAAAGTGACAAGTTAAAATGCAAAATAATCGACAATCAGAGGCCAAAAAGCTGGAAAATTGTGTTGCTGCCACTGCAATAGTGAATAGTAAAAAGAATGTGAACAAGACATCATCATCATCGTCGTCTACATCGACAGTAATTCAAAGTAGTGCTAATAGTAGTAAAAATAATAAGAATAATAACAATAATTGTAACAATAGTAGCAGCAGCAATAGCAAAAATGGCAATAATTCAATAATAACAACGACAAAACAAAATAATAGTGTGAATAATGCTAATAAAAGCACATCAAGTAATAATAATTCAAAAAATGCTGCTGCTGCTGCAATAATTGCCACCCAACAACAACAAAATAATCCCTGTGGTAGTCCACAGAACTCGACACCAACTAAATCCGATACGGAAACTTATTCAGAATTTCAGCCCCGTGTTACCGACTCATCCGACAGTGATGAGGAATCTGTATCCGAGGTATGTAATATGCTTTTGCTTTTTGGAGAAAGCAACTTCATCACCATATTTCTTTACATAACCATATTTTTCCATCAAATCATTAAATATCCACAAACTAATAGATTTTTTATTGTAAAAAAGGATAAATAGTGAGACGTTAAATTTTCATTCTGTTTTTCAATCAATTTTCAATAATAATAAAAAAAAGTCAAATGAAATAAGAAATACAAACAAAAATGGACTCTCAAATAAATGTGCACAAAAAAAAGAGACTTGAAAAAATATATGAATAAATAGTTGAAATATATATAAAAGTGCATGAAATGAACTATGAACATTGAAATTATAATATAAAAATTGCATATTATAAATTTTCTACAGTCTCGAAACAAGAAATGATGAAAAAAAATGCGTTTCCACGATTCACTCTACCATTTATATTTAATATATACACATACACACACACACAAACACATTTAGACAAACCGTACACACACGTATGTGATGAAAGCAGGTCGTAATAAATGAATGTCTAGAAATTATTTGATTAACTGAGACCTTTTTGAATTAAACCAGCATAACAAAAATTGTCATTAAATGTCCCTGATTTAATTTGATTTCACTTCAATTTAGTGTCCAATGATAATTTCAAGGGACAATTAAAATGTATAAAAATTTAAGTTTATATATAAATTGAATGGAATTTTCATCATCAATTGTTTCACACACATATTATAACGTATTCATCGTATGTGCATCTACAGACTAACACATGCTCAAATGCGAATTAAATATGGCGCTTGTGTAAATTTTATATAATAGTATTTTTTCTCTCTATGTGTAGTAAAATAATAATTTAAATAAACAAAAATATAACTATAGAATGGTAAAATATAAAATAACTTTATAATTTGAATTTATTTTAAGATTTGTTATACATAAAATGAAAGTCCTTTATGGACAATTTTTAAGATTTAAAACTGCTGATTCGAGGTTATATCATATTGTGCAGATTTTCATCGTACATATGAACAATTATATATGGAAATTTTGTGGTTGTGTGTGTGTGTGTGTGACTTAGGTAGTGCATAAAGGGTATATTTTGTTTTCATTGGAAATGTGAGGTCTATCAGCTGAGTTGATATTATAAAAATTTATCCTTCTTTGAATTTTACAGGTATCTTTTGTAATTGTAATTTAGACAAAGCAAACACATTGATTTTAAACGAAATTTACCTGTATTCTAAAAATTTAAATTTAAATTGAATGTACATTGCAAATGTTCTGAATGAATACATTTTACTACTTCTCATCTCTCTGTGTACTGACTTCAATTTGAAAATGTACATGATAAAACGCATTGCGGTTTTCAACTGTAAATTTCTTTTTATATCATTGTTTCATATAATAATATATTTTAAATTTTTGCATTGCTCAATTAATTCTCCACAATTATATTTTGTGTGTAATTATCACACGTCTCTTTTAATCATGTTTTGAAAATCCAAAAGTTCAGGTCATCAATTTGAGATTTTTTACCTATAAAAGACAGACACACAATTAATAGATTGTTTGTTCTTGTTCATTAAAAGTTTTTTTCATGTGAGTTCATTTAAATGCAGACCAGACGAAATAAACATTGAGAGAATCGTGTAGGTCAAGTCCGTTGAATATCGATTTTTCTATATATCTTTAAATAATCAATTGAAATTATTTGAAAATCACTGATTTAAATTCAATCCATTATTAAATATTAATATTTTAAAAATGATAAGTAGCAATTTAATTAAAGTAGAAAGTTTGTTCAAATAAAAAAAATAAAAATATTTTTGAATTATAAAGAATAATAATGAAATGATTCACAAAAATTATCAATATTTAATATATTAGCATTAAATGACTTGTTTTTTTTCGGATTTAGTAATATTTTACCTACAGATTCATATTCAAGTGTATCGATTATGCAGAAAAAAAATTTAACCCTTTATTAACCGCCGCTGGTCGATTTTTTTACCAGTAACTTTTGAGCCGATTTTCTCCTTGAAAGAGATGTCGAACCAATTATTTTGATTTTTTCGATTATTATGAGAAAATTATTAGCAGAAATAAGATGAAAAGTCACCCAATTTTTTCCTCTTCGTATAAGATTTCGGTACGTATTTCTGTGGTATTATACGACACTTTTAACCGGCCCTCCTGTAAAATTTTTGTATGAAACTCAAAATTTTCATCGAGACGAAAAGTATTCACTGTTACACAAAAAACAAATTCTAGAAGAAAATTTCACTTTAAACACAATATTTCTAGGATAGGCACTTAATGGGTTAAATTACATATGTTTATTTTATCAAATAAATAAATGAAGATGTCTTTGAATATTTCTGGCTTAAATTACGTTTATTTTGAGTTAAAAAAGTAAATAATAAAAAAAATTATACAAAAGTAACGGATGTCTTTTGCATGATGCATTCAATAAATTAAGAGAGAAAAAAAACAGACATATTGATATGTCTGGTCTGGATTGATCATGACGATGACGACAATTGAGTATGAATTATATGCCCATTAAATGTGTTTGTCAAATTTTACATAATTGCAATGTGATATTAAAACTATTATTTGTTGCCGTCATTAATGAACATCTTCACAATATAATATTTCTTTTTATAATTGATATCAATTTTAATCAAATTTTTAAGAAGGAACCTAAAAAATATTCCTCGTTATCTTACATTGTTATTTTACTATATGGGATAAGCGCGTTTAAATGACAAAAAAAATATTTTTGGATGGCATTCAATTGCATTTAAAAACTAATCAAAACTGTCTTTTTTAAAAGAAAACAATACACTTATCATTGAATTTTATCTCAGCCAATTTTCTAAATTTACATAAATATAATTTTTTGCTTAAAAAAATAGAATCATAAATTAATGATATTCTTAAATTTACTCATCGTCTATTCTCATGGTCTAGCATATTATATAATTTATAGTAAATTATAATTGATAATAATGATTATGCCATTTGTATCTGTCCGGATAGAGTTAAATATATTTATAGTTAAATATAAAATTTAAATTTTTTTTTTTGAATTAATTCAAACTATTTATAGATTTCAGAAAATTCAAAAGCTTTTGAATGACTAAATAGCTACACATTGCGAAATATTTTTTTTCTGATTAATTTTGTTTAGATGCGATATAGAAAAGCTCCGCCCAATGGTCTTATTGTATTCGCTTCAGCTGAAGCTTCCATAGTAAGCGCCTTTTATATATAGTCTAACAACGTGGGACTTACAATTTATACTGTCATCCGTTCCAGTCGCCTTCAGGTTTTACTAAGCGCCCCTAAAAATCTCACGAGGACGTTTATGTATTCTAAATTAAAATTGAGCACATTTGGATCTCGAAAAACACAAATTAATTTTCATGCCCTCAGGCACTTAACCAACTCAGTTAACCAGCTCCCTATGATCTTAATTTTTTTTTATAAGGTTTTAGATACGAATTTGGATTGAATTTATCCATTATCTTATAAAAAAAGAGAGAAAGAGATCTTAATAGATAAAATAACCGTTCCCTGGTAATTTCTTAATGAGTTTTCTATTTTGAATGACAAAATGAGTCTTTTTCAATAAAAATTGTAATTGATGTCTTTTATAAAAATGTAACTTATGAAGTCAAATTGAAGCAATTCTGAACAAATATAATACAAAAAATAAATAAATAAATATTTAATAATTTAAATAAATGAATGGTGGTCATACACTTCATTTAAATACATACTTGATTGAGTATGCCTTTACTTTAAATAGAGTTGTTTGACAATTGAATGTGAATACTTTTGTTAAACAAGTGTAAAAGTTTTGAAGTTGAAATTAGACGATAATTGTATAATTTATTTGAAAAGTTTCTACTTATATCAAAATAAGTCTTCATTTTTTTTAAGATAGATCACGTGAATCTCTGCCCATTCATTCATAATATCGAATGTGCTCGAAATTGTTTAAAGTACTGCGAAATTAATGTAATAAAAGACTAGATAATAAAAAAAAAACATTCAAAAGAGTATATATATACGTAATTGACATATAGAGGAAGTCAATGACCCATTATTATTTACAATAGAATTATTTCATAAAATAAATTTACTTTGTAATAAAAAATTGTAATAATTAATTAATTGTTTTAGGAGTCTTTTGTTAACAACAAACACTGAAATTAACATGTAAATTTATAAATACTTGTTCGTTGATTTGTAGAAATGGCTTGATAGAATTTTATTTTATAGACTCTGAGATGACCTTCAAGGAATTTTCATAAACCAGTGGGTAATGCATTCGTCTATCATGCCAATGGCGCTCCGTTGCGTGTGTTTGAATTAGATAAACTGCAAAAATTATTTCAACTCAACCGATTAGGGAGCGACTGCTCTCGAATGACTGTTTAGAGGCTAAGGACCATCCTTAGTATTAAACTAAATGTTTGGCGTTTACTATGGAAAATACGGCAGAAATTTTATGAACACAATAAGACACTTTGGGAATGTGGTAGATCCTCTCCTACCCTGACCTTCGAGCTTTTTATCTCTTTACCGCTTATGGTCAAAATATGTGAATTCGATCAAATTGTTATACAAACAAGCGAACATTCAATCACATTTCAAATTAGACTGTTAAAATCCTCATTATTATTCGCTTAATATTAAAAATTGTATTAATCTATTTTTCGATTCCAAATCAGGCTCTTGATAACCAAATTAAATGTAAATATTTAATAGAAACATTGTGTACATAACAACTTTAGTCAACATTTTTCTTCAAGTATGCTTTTGAATCGACAAAAAAATCTCTCAAGACCATTCTAGTGAAGATATCATTCAAATGAATATATTCAATTAAATTTCATGAGTGGGTGTTAGCTATATTTTGATATTATGATTGCTTTTCTTTTATATTGATAATTTAAATTAAGATGTTTAAAAGTAATTTAACCCATGAATTGCCTCTCCTAGAAATATTGAGTTAGCGCAAAACTTACTTCTAGGATTTATTCTTTGTGTAAAAGTGAATACTTCGTTTCGATGAAAATTTTGAATTTCATACAAAACTTTTACAGTTGAACCGGTTGAAAGTGTAATATAACATCACACAAATACGTACAGAATCCTTGTACGATGAGGATAAAATTTGATGACTTTTCATCTTATTTCTGCTTATAATTTTCTTAATTTTCTTATGGGTTAACAAATAACGAGGTCGACTTTTTTAAACAAATCTAATAACTTGAAACCAAATCTTGAAAATTTAAAGTAAATTGAATATTTCTAGGAGAAAATCGGCTTAAAAACTACTAGTCAAAAAATCGACCAGTGGCGGTTAATGGGTTAATTAATTTCATTTTAAATATTCGGCATACACTAATTCATTGTAACAATAAACTTCCTTTGATTTTATTATAAAACTTTTCAGAACTTTCTTGAATGTGAACAAGCGATTTGCTGTTAATACTCAAAATTCTGAACAATATTCTTCTTTCATCATCTTTCAATCTTTTGAAATTCTAAATTTTGTTTGAAAATCACGTATTAGTTACAATTTTCTTTTATTACATGTTTTAGTCTAAAAGGAAAAAGGTCAAGTACTGTTTATTTTAGTTTATACAAACATAAAACTGTATTTCAAGACGATTGAGATTGTGCGAGGAAATTAAACAATGAATGAGTATGCAATGCATGTCGATTGAAATTGATATTATATACATTCGTCTCATGTTGCATACATTCATTTTTTTTTATTATTCAATTTAATGATACAACTTTTCACTTTAAAAGTGATATTTTCTTGGCATATGATAACCCTTTAAAAAGTTTTTTTTAATGTTTAAAAGTATTTAAAATATAAAAGTTAATCGAGCATAATAATTGATTCATCTTATTATGAGTATAGGATCGTTGTTACGAAAAATTTAAATAAAGTAATAGAAATTCTTTTGTTAGTCTTTGAAATTCATAAGGCTGCCTTTTAAACAAAAAGGATATAAAATTGTCGACAAGAAAAGACAACACACTTAAAAATATTTCATCATTTCACGCCCATACAACATTTATGGGTATTTTACCTAAATATCAAGCATCCGATTTAAAATTGCATGAAATAACACAAAAAAGCCATTGTAGTAGCAGAATCGAGTACTAATTTTTTTTTCCTGTTTCAAATCTAATACACTTATGTGTTCATTTATGTGAATATCGTCCTTGTACAACAAATATTCTCATATTGTTTGAATATCGACCGTGAAAAATATCAACTTTTATTTCCTTTTTTCTTATGGTATAGCGTCTTATAAAAAAATGATTCTTTTATTGCAATTTATTGTCAATTTTTATTACACTTTGAATCAAATATTATTTGTCTTCATGTCATTATTATAATTTTTTTTTGTTTTTTTTTTATTATTCATTATCATTTAGATATTACTGGCATGCTTGTGTCTAAGGCCAGATTTGCTGGTAAGTTTAAAAACTTCACAAAACATTCAAATTATCGTTAATAAGATTAATTGCACGTCGTCTACTTTCAAAAAAAAAAAAATCATTTTATTATGGCAGAGTTGTATGTTTATCTCAAGCCATGTGTTAAATAAATTTTAATAACTCGAAAAATTAAATCCTTTGTTTTGCAGTGTGAACTAATAAATTAAAAAATATTTTTTCAATGCTTTTTATTCATTTTATCAAAATTTTTCAGAACTGAAAAATGTACCGTCTGTAAGAATCGTTGCTTTTAAATATTTTTTTTTGTGTTTAAATACATCATCACATTAATTTTTTAACCAATTCAGCTGCTGGCCTTAGACAAATTATGTGTGCTATTTTCTGTCTTACTATTCGGTGAAGAAAATCATTTTTAATATTTTTTTTACAATGCGTATGCGTTCAATTCAAATAATAATCAATTTTAAGTAATAAGTAATGAGATTGCGATTGAATTAAAAAATATACAAAATTAATGGGTATGAAAATTTTTCGATAATGAAGGCTTTCATCAAGTCATTTGCTTTTATATTTAGCTTTAACTTGGACTAGCTTTAATTTTTTCAATTACTAATATAACAATTTGTAAGTGTTCAAGTGTCTTCTTAATTTTAATTTCCTTTTATTCTCGTTTCAGGTTGATTCTTTCCCAATCGATCAAGAATCAATTGAAATTCCTGAATCTTGTTCAGACAGTTGTGAAAACGAGGAGTCTGAAGGTGAAAATATCAATTATGAGGATGAAGAAGGTGATGAAAGTGAGGGCTCTGGTGAGTCTGGTGAAGATAGTGGAGATGATGCTGAAACTGATCCCACTCCACAAGATACCAAGGCTAGACTTGAAGCGCTTTTAGAAGCCGCAGATGAAGCAGCCCAAGCTTTGACTCGAATGAGAGGTGATCGGGATAATAAAAAGTAAGGATTACTATTAAAATGTTAATTTTTTTGAAATTTATCTCAAATTATTTTTATATTAACAGTATATTATCTAGATCATTGTTAGCAGCGTGCTCCGATAATGATATGACTACTGTTCGTAAATTACTTGGTGAAAACAGTGGTATTAATGAAGGAACAGACGATGGTGATTCCTTGTTGTCTTTAGCCTGTTCAGCTGGTTATTATGAATTAGCACAAGTGCTACTTGCAATGTCAGCTCAAGTTGAAGATCGTGGTCAGAAAAATGATTGTACTCCATTAATGGAGGCTGCGTCTGCAGGTCACATTGATATTATTGAACTTTTATTAAAACACGGAGCTGATGTAAATGCACAATCATCCACTGGGAATACACCTTTAATGTACGCTTGTGCTGGCGGTCATGTTGACGCAGTAAAATTGTTGTTAGCAGCTGGTGCCAACGTCGAAGATCATAATGAAAACGGTCACACACCGTTAATGGAAGCAGCATCTGCTGGACATGTGTCTGTAGCTAAGGTAAAATTGAAAACCATTTTCATGGATTTTCATTGCAAAATTAGATGATTAAAACCGAGACCTCGAAGTCTTTGAGTCATTGAGAAAACAGTGTATTGAGTGATTTTATTACTCTACATTGCATAATGATTCGGACAATGACAGACATTTGATCTTATCTGAGTTTTCATCACTAGTTTTGATTTTTTTTTTAAATTTTGCTACATCTTTTTTATTAATACAACTTTTAATTTCAGATTCTATTGGAGCATGGTGCCGGCATAAACACGCACTCAAATGAGTTTAAAGAGAGCGCACTTACATTAGCATGTTATAAAGGTCATTTAGATATGGTACGTTTTCTTTTGGGAGCTGGTGCAGATCAAGAACATAAAACTGATGAAATGCATACTGCACTAATGGAAGCTTCCATGGATGGTCATGTTGAAGTTGCTAGGTTATTATTAGATTCTGGAGCTCAAGTAAATATGCCGACAGATTCATTTGAGTCTCCGCTTACACTTGCTGCATGCGGTGGTCATGTGGATCTTGCCATGCTTCTTATTGAACGTGGAGCAAACATTGAAGAAGTCAATGACGAAGGTTACACTCCATTGATGGAAGCTGCTCGTGAAGGGCATGAAGAAATGGTTGCTTTGTTGTTGTCTCAGGGAGCAAATATTAACGCGCAGACCGAAGAAACACAAGAAACTGCATTAACACTAGCATGTTGCGGGGGATTCTTGGAAGTTGCTGATTATTTAATCAAGCATGGTGCTGATATTGAATTGGGTGCATCAACACCACTCATGGAAGCTGCTCAAGAAGGTCATATTGAGTTAGTTCGTTTTCTTTTGGATAATAATGCAAATGTGCATGCTCAGACACAAACGGGAGACACAGCTCTAGCATATGCTTGTGAGAATGGGCATACTGATGTTGCCGAAATATTGTTGGTTTATTGTGCTGAATTGGAACATGAATCTGAAGGAGGTCGAACACCACTTATGAAAGCGTGTCGTGCTGGTCATTTGTGTACTGTTAAATTTTTACTTGGACGAGGAGCCGATGTCAATAGGCAAACAGCCAATAATGATCATACTCCGTTGTCTCTAGCATGTGCTGGAGGACATCAAGCTGTTGTGGAATTATTGTTGGCTAATGGGGCTGATCCATTTCATAAACTCAAGGATAACAGTACAATGTTAATTGAAGCAGCTAAAGGAGGACACATTAATGTTGTTCAAATGCTACTTGATTTTCCACAATCATTGGCAGTTAATGGACAACCAATTAATGCTCAACCAAATATGCTTGTGAATAATGGTTTACAACAAATTGCTCCAATTCCATTAAAACATCAACATAATTTAATGCAAGCTACACAAAATCAAACGCAGCAAATGATGCAAACACCACCTGGATTGCACGATGTACCAGAAGCAATTAGAACATCAAATCAATTTCAAAATCAGCTTCAAGCTAAATTGGATCAATCACAAATCATCTCATATAATGAGTACATGAAAAATAACCCAAATTCCCTTTTGGACCCAAATTCAGCTTTAGCAGCTGCTGCTGCAATGGGAAGCACTCCGGGTCAACAGGAAAGTTCAATAATTGCCCAAATGCGTTTGCTCCAAATCCAAAATGAAGGATTCAAAGATGGATTGATGCAAGGACTTGCTAAAGCACAACCAGGTCTTTTGAATAACGTTAACACCGCGTCAAATAATCGTAACAATGGACAATTGGCAATGCCACAACCACAATTGCAACAACAGCAACAACAACAACAAAGCAATGTTAGTAGTACTGGATCACAGACAAATTATGGGTCGTCAACTGCTGGTGGTAAACAAAAGAGTTTATTACGTAAAAATCGTCAACAAAACCAACAACAGACACAACAATTTTCAACTAACTCTAGTACTGCCATGTCAGCACCTGCACATATGCATGATCAGGATTTGACATTATCAGAGGCACAACAAGTTCGAAGTCAACCGATTGGTGATAGTAACGAAAATATAAATGAAATGGCAAGCATATTAAATCACTTTGACGCGAATCACGATGAGTTTATGCAAAAATGGAAGGAGGTAATTCTTTAAATCAAAAATACAAAAAAAAAAATATATTAATTTAAAATTTATTTTTATTATTTACAGTCCTTATCATTCTATAATGACGGCCCTCCACCAACTTTGCTGCCACCACCTTCAAATGCGTACATTGATTCTGCAGTGACTTCAGCTCAAGGTAAAACAATTTTATACTTAATTTCTTAAACTTGGCTGCCATGTTTAGATTTATATTAGAATATCCTCCCTTAACACCTTAAAATTTTTTATCTTTGATATAATGAATTTTGCTATCTGTGAAGGTTCAATTTATGGGACACAAGGTGCTGGTTTTAATTTTACACCTTTGCACCAGGATCAGTTAGTACCACAATTCCAACAACAACCCACAACTACTGGCACTATTCCAGAAACGTTGTTGTCTGCTAATTCAAACTCAAATATTGACTCGACTACCACTAATAATAATAATTTCTTAGACATAAACAACACACTTGCCACATTTTTTACAGGCAAGTGAAATTAATATAAAAATACCCATTTTTTTGTCCATGATACTCCTTTAACCATAAATTACAAAAAAAAATTATCAATCATTCTATTAAACTAAAAGAGGATTTATTAGAGTCAAGCCATTTATTTATTATAATAGTAATTAGTGAATCATTTAAACTAAAAATTCACCATTATTTTTTGATAAATTTTTAATTTTTTTATCATTTTCTTTATCATTGTAATTGTGATGATTTATCTCAACGAAGCGCAATGCACGTAAAAGATTTTCCAACGGTGAAAGCAAATTATCCAGGAATTTTGCGATTGGTTGCAATACATTTCCACAAGAAATAAAAATATTTTGTATAAAAAGTAGTGGTGGTTGTAAAAATCCATTAAATATAACCGAAAACATTGGTTTCAAAAAATAATCTGAGGAAATTTCAAGTAATCCAACAATTAATGTTCGAAATATTGAATACAAAATGAATCTAAAAGAAATCGTTGAATTTTCATCGTATTTTCAAATAATCTTAAATTACCGATAAAATTGCAACAAAAATGTAACGAAAAAAGTCACTCCGATATTGATAAATCCAAACATTTCTGCCCAGAATCGAGTGGCATGATGAACTGTCTGTTCAGCCAACATATCTGAGATAAGATGTGGTGGACAATCAAAGGTTTTGTAATATTCAGGACATCCATGTTCAAAATCGTATTTAATCACTTTTGATTTTTTTGCCTTTGACTTGATTTCTCCCTCAGTTTCATGATCCAATTCAAAAAATTCTTTGTTCTGAATTTCATTTGATTGGTCACGATTGCGAGTTTCAAACATCATTTTTAGCTTTTGACTCCAAGAAGAATTGGGATCTTGTTTTAGTTCATTTCTCAGAGCTGATTTACTTTTACATGCGCAAATGTCAGTTTTAGTTACAAAATCAACATTTCCTTTCACAACTTTCTTTCGATTAACCTTTGAAGCAGCAGAAGGCTTTCGAATCAATTGAAATTCCAATTTCTAAAATTACATTTAAAATCTTTGTATTTATTTCTACACCGAAAATAATTCAATTACCGAAGGAGATTTTCCCATAAATTTAGGTCGTCCATTGCTGGTTAATCTATAGTATTCTGACTCTGCTTGAGTTGACATTGAACTTGGATTTTCCGATGAAGTGGTACTTGAAAAATTTTCATCAAGTTGAATTATAGTTTCGATTTTTTTTCCATGAAAATCTGCTTGATTTAATGTACTCACTCCTTTATTTACATGTTCAATACTACTGTCATTAGGACTCAAACTTTGTGTAGATTTTTGCATTTTATTGAGTCAGAGTCAGTTAGAAAAAAATAAAATGAAAGGCTACAAATTACGAGTGACTAAAAAAGAACGGATGTTACTCTAAAGAAATAATTTTTTTAGTGTCAAAATATTTCTTAGCTTGCTTTGTTTTTTTTTTGTTGGACTTGATAATAAATCCTCCTTTTATCAAACTTTTAAAAAATAATCATAGAATGTTTTAAATAATTGATAATTTTTCATTTCAGATGCTCGTCAATCTGGACAAGAAAATGCTTTTTCCTTTCCCACTACTTGTATGTCAGTTCAACAAGATTCAAATTTAACGAATAATAAGAAGCAAGGAAATAATCAACAGTCAACACCATCTCAAACAATTAAAAGTCCTGGTGATGTTTCACAAAGTACAGCAATTGCAGATCGTCCCAAGGTTAAACCTGTATCTAAAAAAGATGGAAAATATATTAAAAAATCGAGTGTATTGACTGTGTTACAGCAACAACATCAGCAGCAGCAGCAACAGCAGTCTCAAAATCAGGTAAATATTACAGATTATAAAATTTATTGCATTTTTTAATTTAATTTTATTTTTTCCGGGAAATTAGGGTGGAACAACTGATCAAACTAGTTCTATTCCTGTTAGTGGAACAACTGTAATTACGAATAATGCACAGGTAAGAATTTGTAATTGAATCAAATAGATGAAATTTTACATTTCTCAATATTACAGAATCAATCAAACATAATTCGACCAGCTGCTTTGTCTTCAATCAACTTTAATTCAAGTGGAGCTCTACCAAGTGGCACAAGTAAACAGTCCAATATTGTTCCTAATCCGTCATCTGTTATAACGTCAACAAATCAATTACAAACAACCTCAAATTCAGAGGTACCGACAACAACAACAACATCAGGATCCAGTAATGAACATTTGACAAGCCAACAACTGTCCCAAATGGCCATTCATCCAAAAATGTTGCAAAAAATTGCGCAACGTCTTATTGTTGATACAAGTACTAATACGAGTGGTGATACTAGTGGGGGTCAAACTGCTAGCAATATGTCATCTTCCCATACAAGTGGATCATCAAGTGATGAATCTGGCGGTGAAGGATCACCAGATGTGTCACCAATGTTGAATATGAAACCGAATAGCAATAGTAAGAATATTTTATTGAATTTCATTAATAAAGTATACAATTAAAAAAAAATAATATTTCAGTACAACTCAATTTAGAACTGTCTGATGTAGATTTGGCTGCCATTTCTAGTACTTTTTGCTCTCAGCTGGCACAAGTTCATCAACATGTTTCGAATATTATACAACAAAAGCCTGGAAACGTATGTAATTTGATCTTCAAATTAAATATTTATATTAAACGATTTTTTTTTTTGAAACAGAACAATGATCAAGAGCATAATTTTATCAAAGGTGATACCGATGGTAATATGCAAATCTTTAGAATTGACGATACTGATGGCGACATGGGTGGCGAAGGTGTTGAAGGATTGTATCCACAATTGGGAGATTCATTTAATGTATCTGACGTCTCTTTTGAGAATGACAGTTCACAAGAGACTGGTTGCAATTTAGAATGGGTTGATTGCTTTGACGAAGTTTTATCAGCTTTAAATACTCTCCCTGTGGACATTCCTGGTGCATTGCAGGTAAGAATAAAAAATTTTAAATTCCTTTTTTGGGTTTAAAATGCAATCCAAATTCATACTGTTTTGTCCGAAGCATAAGATTAAAATTAAGAGACACGTTTGAATTTTCAAAAAAAAAAAAAAAATTAATCCTTTCATCGTGTATCGGACATTTATAATAACATGAATTTGGGGTGGCCCAGTATTTTACAAGTTTAAAGCTGATTGTGTGTGTAAATTTGAAGGAAATCGCTGCCAATTGTTCCGACATTGATACGTATGCTAATCTATTCGGTATGAATACATATTGTAAAGCACGTTGGGCGGAACAATGGCCAGCTTCTGCACAACATCAACAACAACAACAACAAACAATTATGCAAGGGCAAGCTGGTAATAACCAACAGCCAACCTCTGCAACCGATCTGCAAGTTATCAATGATGAACAAAATGTTGTTGAACAACAACAGCAAATGTTACAATTAGCAATGATTACTGATGATGAAAATAATATTACTAGACATCAGCAACAGCAATCAACATCAAATCAATTGATTGCCCTTGATCATCAACAGTTACAACAAGAATTGTCTTTACAACATTTGCAATTATTCAACCAATTACAGGTTAATATTTAGTTTTGTTGTTGCCTTTCGAGTAACAAACTTTAAAAAAATAGTTGTTTGCTTTTGCTTGATGTCTTTCCTAAAAAGAATCGCTAACTATTTATTAATTCAGATGCACTTTTTATTTATTGTGTGTGTTTATAGATTTATTTAAAAAAAAAAATCGTACAATATTATTTTAATTATAGTCTGTATTTTTTCCACTTATCTTAATATAATTTAATTAATAGAAATTTGACTTTTCTGCATACATTTGTGATTAGATTTAGATGTAGAAAAAAATTTAAAACAATTTATATTTATTTTGAAAATTTTATTTTTGCAGAATCAACAACAACCAGGAACACTGCCGTTGTTACCCGTTACACTTACTGATCAACAAACATCTCAAAATGCTGTTTTACAAGCGATGCAAAATCAAGCTCTTCAGCAACAAATTGCGGCTCAACAAGCTGCTAATCAACAAAATTTACAACAACAACAAGGCTCTGCTGATGCCCAACAGCAGACCAAATTTGTATTTAATGTGGAAACTGATAAGACGACACAGTCCTTACAATTGTTATTCCAATTGCCAACGGGTGGCGTTGCCCAACCACCTCAAGGAGCAATTTTAACAACACAACAACAAAACCAACAACAACAAAGTGAAGGAGGAGTCCAAGTCGTCACAACTCAAACTAATATGGCTGGTTTTACACAGCAACAGCAAATTCATAACCAAGGTCAAAATCAGCAGCAGCAGCAAGGACAGCAAACAATTCAAGTATTGCCCCCAAGTATGTTGGAAATGCAAGCCCAACAACAACATCAACAACAATGTAATCAGCATCAAGTAGCAACACAAACCCCATCATCAAATAATCAATCTTTGAATCCAATGCCCGCGATAGTGCCTCGATCAATTACCACCCAAGGAGAAAGCGTCAAAACAATGACAAAATCAACAGCAAAGAAAACAGAAAAACGCTTAAAAGATAAACGTTTTCCAACGAGACCTACACCGGCTGGACAACAAAGTAACACAACTCCTGGTTTTCAATTTACCGATCAGACTGGAATTCCATCCCAATTTCCATCTGTCAACAATGGTCAACAACCTCCTGGCCAAAACAATATCATCGCAGATCGTACCATTGATGTGGATTCTGAAACAGATTCGAATCACGATACAGCATTGACACTGGCTTGTGCTGGAGGTCACGAAGAATTAGTAGAGTTATTATTGGATCGTGGTGCAAATATTGAACACCGAGATAAGAAAGGATTTACGCCTCTTATTTTAGCATCAACTGCTGGACATGCCAAGGTAGTTGAAATTTTGATCAATAGAAAGGCTGAATTGGAAGCTCAATCTGAACGTACTAAAGATACTCCACTGTCATTGGCGTGCTCAGGTGGTCGATACGAAGTTGTTGAATTACTACTTAAGCAAGGTGCCAACAAAGAGCATCGAAACGTGTCTGATTATACCCCATTAAGTTTAGCCGCTAGTGGTGGTTATGTTAATATCATAAAAATGTTATTAAATCATGGTGCTGAAATTAATTCAAGAACTGGTAGCAAATTAGGAATTTCTCCATTAATGTTGGCCGCAATGAATGGTCACACTCCAGCTGTACGCTTACTTTTGGACATGGGTTCAGATATTAACGCGCAGATAGAAACTAATCGAAATACCGCATTGACACTTGCTTGCTTCCAAGGAAGACATGAAGTAGTAAGTTTGTTATTAGATCGCAAAGCAAATGTTGAACATCGTGCCAAAACTGGTCTCACTCCATTAATGGAAGCTGCTTCCGGAGGATACATTGAAGTAGGCCGTGTTTTATTAGATAAGGGTGCTGATGTGAATGCAGCTCCGGTTCCTTCGTCACGTGATACCGCTTTAACAATTGCTGCCGATAAAGGACATTTAAAGTTTGTTGAACTTCTTTTATCACGTGCAGCTGCCGTTGAAGTTAAAAACAAAAAAGGAAATTCTCCATTATGGTTGGCTGCAAATGGTGGCCATTTAGGAGTCGTCGAAGTTCTTTATAATGCTGGAGCCGATATCGATTCACAAGATAATAGAAAAGTATCTTGTTTAATGGCTGCTTTCCGCAAAGGTCATACCAAAGTCGTCAAATGGATGGTTAACCATGTCAGTCAATTCCCATCTGATCAAGAAATGACAAGGTTTATCAGTACAATTAGTGATAAGGATATCCTTGATAAATGTCACGAATGTGTAAAAGTCATTCGTGCGGCAAAAGAAACACAAGCAAAGAAAGCATACATGAATGCTTCAATATTGTTACGTGAATTAGATATGGAGAAAAATCGAGAAGAACAGAGAAAAGCTGCTGCTGCCAAGCGTAGAGAACGTAAAAAGCGTCGTAAACAAGAAAAACGCGAACAACAAAGAAAGCTAAGTGATGATCAAACTGGAAGCAACAAAAATAAAAATCAGAAAAAGGGAAAACAAGAAGAAGTGGAAGACCGTGATGATTCAGATGCATCTGATTCAAGTGACTCGGATGATGATGATGAAGAAGATATTCTCGAAACTATTCCTGAACCAACTATCGCACACTCACATACAAATAAATCTCATCATCCCGCATCAAATGCGGCTCATTCACATCCACAAGCTGAATTGAGACAAGAAAAAGAAGAAGGTGATTCAGGTATTGATGCAAATAGTCAAGGATCATGTTCAAGTTCAGACGTTAAAGCAACCAGAGTGCTAGAGAAAAATAATTCTAAACAAAGAAATAAGAAGAAGAAACAATTAGTACCACCTGTTAGTACCTCAGGAAGTAATAGTAATCGTTCCTCAAATAGTCCAGCCACAGTAATCACAACAACAACTGCCGTATCAGACTCTAAATTAGCATCAACAACTATTGAAAATGAACATAAAGCGACCAATAATAATAATCGTCGTGAAGCACAACGAAAACCTCAACAGTCTGTCAACAGAAACTCTGTTAAAACAGTTGAAAAGGAAAACGTTGCACCAAAGGAAGACGTTCATTCATCATCAGCAACATCAGCAAATAAAAAACAACAGCACCAGTCATCACAACAACAACAACAACAACAAACTCATCAAGAAACTCAACTAGTATCAAAAGACCAACAAGCAAGATCACAAGGAAATAACAACAATAATAATAATCCTATTAATAATTCCAGTAAAACTTATGAACATTATCAGCAACCAATTAATCAACGCAAAAGCGTCTACACAAGTCGTCGTGACACAGTAGAACGTGACGATTTTGAAGTCACCGAAAATGTTTTCTACAACTCAAATTCAAAATCAAGTAAATTGAATAAAGAAAGTCCTGGTAAAAATATCACTTCGTCTGTGGTTCAACCTCAAAATTATGCAAAACGCGAAGAGGGTTGGAAAGAAGTTGTAAGCAAGAGTTCTGGACCTCGTTCTTCTCCCTTGGAATTGAAAAAAGTTCAAGTACCTACGCATGCAATCTCTAGGGTAATTGGACGGGCAGGAAGCAATATAAATGCAATTAGAGCTGCTACTGGAGCCCATATTGAAGTTGAAAAACAAGGAAAAGTTCAAGGTGATCGATCAATTACAATTAAAGGCACAAATGAAGCTACCAGACAAGCTTATCATCTTATTACAACTCTAATCAGAGATCCAGATGTCGATATATTGCAAGTGTTGAAAAAAGAAGGAATCGGAAAAGTTGTTACATCTGGTGCAAGTGGACAACATATAACAATATCCACATGGGATAGTAAATCCAAACCAGGAAGTACAACAAGTAGTCAAGATGGTGATGCATTTCCAAGTAAAAAAGCAACTACCATGGTAAAAACAACAATTACTGGTGTTACAAATGCTCGGCCTTCAAATGCAAAAAATGTTTTCACACCATCGTCAAACACCATTGTATTAAACTCAAATCAATCCGTACCTAACAAAAGTGTCTCATCAACTTCTTCTTCAACATCATCAACAACAACTGACAAAAGAGGAATTGCTTCGACTGCATCACAACGAGGTGGAATTGGAAATAAAACAATAATTTCTTATTCAAATGCAACGCAAGCATTAAAACAAACTATTAAGAATCAACCAACGCAAACATTTGCATCGAGAGTTACGACCAATGTGCAAAGTGCAAGTGATAAAAAATCTCTTGCAGAAAAGAGTAAAGTAATGTCTTCACCAAAACATAATTTGCCTGCTCCATTTACAAGCATTGGAGTGTCAAGTTCAACAGTTAGTAATACGAATAGTGGTCAAAACTTGCCTACTAAAGGAGTTTTTGCAACATCATCTGTGGAGGGAACGGCAAGTACAACTTCATCTGGTCGTCCCGTCACTCCTATTGGGCCACCTAATCGAAATAACACTCCAAATCAGTTGGCCTCGACTCAATCAACAAGTTCAAATGGACAACAGAATGCGCCAGGTGCGATCGGAACTCCAATCCCATCAAAAATGAGCAACTTGCAGCAAGCGCAGGCGCATGAATACTCACTATTCAATGATAATTCTTATGGAAGTCAATGGGATAACAATCAGTACACTGCATGTGTAAAGGCTGGACACATAATTGAAAGTGAACCACAGAAAGTTGATGTTTCAAAAGCACCCGGTTATCGTGGAAATGCATTAAGCTCACCAGTAAGCTCCAAAACGAGTAGTCAAAGTACCACACCACCATCTTCCAATCAAGGTTTAAGTATCCTACCTAATACATCAATGCAACAACAACAAGCTCCTCAATCATATCCATCACCAAATGATTCAATGCAAAATAATGTAATTAAATCAACAGCTCCAATACAACCGACCCAAAATTTGGCGGTCCAACGACCTGTTTCATCCGTGAATATGAGACAAATGCCACCACAAATCGAACAATACAGTCTCGCTCCAGGTCCTCCTCCTCCAAATTCAATGTCACAACAACAACAACAACAACAACCATCTACTCAACAACCGCCAATTTCACGAGGTGGAGACTCATCAATTCGTTCAGGAAATATGTATGATAATTTCCAACAGCCACCACCACAACAGCAACAACATCCAAATTATTATTCTCAGAATTGTGTTGGTGATTCATTTAGCAATTCTGGTTTAGGTCCCATTGGAATGTCACGTCTTAATCCAAAGGCAAATGCGTTTAATTCAATGCCACAGCATACACAAACCCCGACTGGTGGAAATTCTTTCCAAAACAAAGGTCCACAACAACAACAATTGTATGGAATGTATGGTGGTAATAGTGCTCCTAATAATTATGGATCACAATCAAAATTACCACAAAATACAATCCCTCCGTATCAGAATAGGGCACCTGGTGCTCTTTCAAGTGCTCAACAGCAGCAGCAGCAGCAACAACAACAACAAATGAATGGAAGTGGAATGCGTTGGGGATATCCAGATTTGGGTTATGCAGCAAGTGCTCGTGATATCATGGGTCTTGAAAATGGTATGCAACAATTGGGAATGAGTTCACCATCAATGTCTCCAAATTCAGTTCCAAATGGAAGTGGTGTTTCTGGTTCAAATGGTAATCCTGCTCAAGGTGCTCTACCAATGAGTGATGCCAGCAAAACAAGACCAATTGGAGCTGAGCGTACGTGGAAATACAACACATTTTCTGGAGTGACTCCATTAGAATTGGATACCACAGCACTGGGTGGACAAGGACCAGTTGGTTCTCAAGGCTGGGGAATAGATAAGCCCTCACAACAAAATCAAATGACTTTACAATGGATTCAGCAGCCTCCAATCGGTAGAGGTGGATTCGGAGATGAGCTTGTTCATGGCACAGAATCTTTCCAGGTATGACATTTTAGATTTTTTTTTTTGACAATATAATATTTAATCACAATTTTAACGCTAATTTCAGCCTTTGCAAGTTGATTACCAGAATTTAATGGGAGGTGGTCCTAATCCACCAAACTTGAATTACATGTATGCTCCTTTTATGCCGAATGATTCAATGGTTACAGAACCCACATGGGAACATGATAAAAATGTAAGACTGATTTGCTCATTATTTTTTTTGTTTTATTTATTTAACAATTGTATTTTACTTTTCAGGCTTGGCCAACAAAATGGTCACAATAAATGTAAGTAACGATGAAATGAAGGGTAGAAAAGAGATGGCAGGCGTAAATGCAGAGATTTTCTCAAGTCAAACATCATTATCAAATATTAATATTTTTATTCTTAATCTCAATTCAATTGTCAGACAAAAGGAAAGGAAAAATTATTGTTGTATTATTTTTTTTTTTAATCATTCACTCTTAGCATGAGTGAAAACTATCAGAAAAATATTGTATACAAAAATTTTTGAAACATATTCTTATGAAAAACTTGAAAAATTTATTTATTTAAAGTTTGTAAAAAAAACACATATGAAAAGAAAAAATGACCTACATAATTATGAAACATTAAATCCTATCTATTTCATTTAAATGCATAATTTTCAATTAATATGAATGAGAATTTTATTGCATTGATAAATATTTGACACTTGTATATTGGATCCATTGAAGTAAAATGGACATAAAGAGAGCTAATGTTAAAAATACACGAGAACCCTCTATTTAAAATAAAATAAAAGTAAAAAACAATTTTGCAGACATTGAAGGAAATTAAGCTAATCCATCTTTTTATCATCTTAAATAAAAAATAAAAAGTCACCCATTAAAAATATATTAAAAAAATAATCTATGAATAAAATTAATAAAAAAATTAAACAATTTAAAACCCTTTTAAAAATTTTAGATGTCGCTTCGTGTAGTAAAAAAATTAACTAAACAAAACAAAAAAAAAAAATACTTGAAAAATAAGCTAAAACACTGTTTTTTGAACAAAATGAAGCTATTATACTGAATAATAAAACTATCATGTTTTTTTTTATTGAAATTAAATAAATCATCAATGAAACATTAAACTTAGATGGTGATTGATAATGATAATAGTCGCAAAATTAAAATTTTAATTTTTCTTTACAACATTTTTCCATTTAATTATTATAACGTATAAAGTTTTTTTTTTTAAAATCCCAAAATATTATTAATACATATAACATTAAGATAATTGCTGATAATGCATGCTGTTTTAGAAATTTGCGATGATGCTAATTATCAATTATGATGTAACGGTAGTGGAAAATAAGAAGAATTTTAAATTTTCTTCATATTTGATGAATTTCTGGGCAACTTTCGTCATCTAAAGGGAAATTTAAATTCTTTACTTGTTAAAAAAAATGAAAAGTTTGGGCTTTCTCTTGATTAATATGATAACAAAACATCTTGGATTAATTCAAATAAATAATAATAATTTAGCTGCGCATAGTTAGAAAATATAAAAATACTTTCAACAGAACTTGCTAATATAAAATAAAAAAAGTGATGACTGCAATTCAAAAATCTTTATCTTAAAAAAAAAAAAGTTAATAGTAAATTCAAATGTGAGTCGATACTTCGTTGTAACAATAACAAAAAAAAATAATAATCTGGAGAATGATTACTAGGGGAGTACTAAGTTAGAATCTGTTTTGATGAGGAAAAAAAATTATTAAAAATATTTAAATTAAATCCAACTATTTTTATGCGAGAATTATGCTAGAAAAAAAAACGCATGCAATTGATAAAATTAAAGAAATACATTAAAAAAGAAGAATTGAAAATGGAAAATATATTATTATAAAAATAAAATAAAACATTGAGAAAACACACACACATACACTTACATTGAGAAAAAAAAATTAAAAAAAAAATATTTAAAAGATATATTATTATTATTATGATGATTATTGGATTATTAAACCTTACTATTATAAAATATATTATATGAAATTAAAAAAAAAATCAATGTTTTTTTTAATCATTTATTTAGATTTTTGAGGATTTTATGGTAAAGTATAATTAAATTCACTATTTACTTTGAATATTATATCAAATTTTAGGTTTTTTGATGAAAACTACAACTACTTTTTGTAAGAAAATCATTCAAGCCACCAAAGAAAAAGTTAAAGAACTATTAATTTTCTACAACTTTGCTGAATACACTATAGATGTATTTCTTTGATAAATGCTTTTAAAATGAACAAGTTAGAAATAACACATATTGACATGTGTTGGTAAGCGTTCGTAAAGTATTACATACAGTTCATTTTTCACTCAAAAACCATTTTTTTTGTTAGAAAACCACAAAAATGATGTACGGCAACTTTGTTCAGGATAAATAGGGCGACATTTTTGTAGAATATTTCAAGGTCAAATATCGTATGTAGCTGGGTCAAATTGGCTTAAATTTGTCGATAAACATTTCGTTTGAGGATTTTTCAGGATTTTTTGTTCTAAAACTGGTAAAGTGGTCTATAGCAATGTTGTAGATCTTGAATAGATCTATAAGTTGGCTGAATTTTTTGCTATGGTTACAGAGTTATTGAGTATAAGAAAATCTCAAAAATCGTAGTTTTCAGTTTTTGTCTAATTTCTCGAAAAAATACTCTACCACTAAAAACTGTTTAGTAGCCGTTAAATTAGAATTGTTTCTGGGTCGATCAATTATCATAACTTTAAAATCGGTTTTGAGGGGTTTTGGCAACAAGACACAAAGTTATGCTCTTCTTATCACTTTTGTGACCCAAGAGAGCGAATTTTCTTTGTTTTGAATTTTAATGTAAAACGTCTTTTTTAAATTGATGCTCATAAAAGGCTAACCACTGAAGATATATTTTTAGAAGCTCATTTAAATCGCAGAAAAAAGCCTACCAAATTTCCCTGATTTATCTGAATGGGATCACCAAAATCGATTTTCATTTCCAAAGCTGTACCGTTTATTCGTGAACGACTTGTTAAGAAAAATACAACATTTTGTTTTGTAAAAATTATATTTTTTTTCATATATACCAATTTTTTTACTAGTAATTGAATTTACAATAGAGGCTTAATATGTCTTCAATAAAGATTAAATTATTCCTAGCATAAAAATTACATGTTAATATTTCTAAAATTGTTCTAAAATATTCTAATTTATTTAGCTTTTTTACTCTTACGAATAAAACCTTTTTGACAGTTAGCCAAAAACACTAATAAAGTAAGAATAAAAACGGAAGTACATGCAAAAAGAAGAGCTGCTGCTGTTGATCCAAAGATTGAACTAGGATCTATCACATGATCCTCTGGCAATAACTTGAATTCAGCCAATACTGCAGTTCCGTTAGGAGGAGGACACGTATCTTTAACAATAATTTCCTGATGTTGAATCTGAAAGCAGAAATTTATATCATAACAAATCAAATTTAGTATTTAAATCAAAAAAATTTAATCATTACTTGTTTGTTTTTGCACTCCAGTGTCACAGTAGATTTAAGTGTTTCTTTGCTAAATTCATACGCTGTCAAAACTGGTGTTGTCCATTTCTGAGGACTCATTACTTCCATCCATTTTAAATATGGACTTATATCTGACGGATGAATCATATATCCACCAACAGCTGATAATGTTAAAACTAATAGTGATAGTAAAACTGATGACGATACTTTTGTTGGCAAAAAGTGTGCACAAAATAGTGCAATAGTTTGTATGGCCATTAAAAATAAGAGCATATATCCTATGCAAATAAAAATATTTTGAAATAAAATAATCTTTTTGTGTATGATAAAAAAAACTCATTTACCTAAATACATGTAAATTCCAGAATCGTTTTTGTAAGAGTACAAACCTGCCATACTATGAGCAGGCAGTAAATAGGCAATCCAAATGCATAAACTAGGAAGTACTGACATGATACTCTGAAAAGTGGTCAAAAGTTAGTTGCATTCAATTTCTTTTCTTTTATTCAAGACATTTTACCTGAATAAGTATGTAAGAGGTTCTACTATACAAGTCCAATTTTAAATCCTTTTCAGCATATCTTCTATCTTCATGAGTATCACGTATAAAACAAAGTAGTAATGGCCAAAGGCCTATAGTCATTATGGCATGATGATATCTAAAGAAAATTAAGTTTTAACTTTTATAATTAAATGGAATATTTTGAGTTTATACCCTAATCTATCATTTAAATTTAGTTTGGGATCTGAGGCAGGAACATCCCAAAATATTGTTCCAATGAGTAAAGATAAGATAGCTGCTAAAATTAGTCTTGAAATCCACGAAAGTAACGACCCAGGTTGTTTATATGACAGACTTCTGTGAATATGAGATTAAAATGTTACATAATACATTGAAAAAATTAGAAGTTTATGTAACATTACCTCTTACAAAGAGCAAAACACTGTCCAAATGTTCCTGCTTTGATTACAGGTTGAGGAAGACTAGCTTTGGGTGCTGCTAATGGCGGTTCTGAAGTAATTCGATCCCAAGCATTCGCTAATGCTTCAATCCTTGAGCTGGACTCTAATAATGCTGCTGCAGATAAATCGTCCAATGTTACCAAATCCACTATAATATGATAATAAAAAATATTCAATTATTTCACATTAAATTGTGCACAATGAAATGCCTTACAGTAATAATCAGCTGGATTTTTAAAGGGTGGACACGGATATCCAAGAGATCCCATATGTCTTGGTAAATCACTCCGACTTCCAGAAAATATAACACGACCTCCTGACAATAGGAGTACTCCTGAGCACATTGAAAGTATTTCAAACGTAGGTGGTTGCAGTGTCATTATGATCATACGACTACCATTGCACCATTGTCGTAAATATTCGACAAGGAAAAAAGTATCAAAAATGTCCATGTTGTTTGTAGCTTGATCAAGCACGAGTATTGAGGATTGTGTGAGTAACTGACATGCTACATTGAGTCTTTGCTTTTCCGAGTGTGTAAGTCGCGAAATGTTTGCTGAACGAATTGCTGATAGTCCAAGATCTTCTACAAGAATGTCAATCTATTAAAAAAAACCTTTTATTAACATCACTAAAGAAAATGAGGAATTCAAGTTATTACCCTATCTTTTATATCACTTTTATCTACTGGACCCCTTAGCATTGAATGATATCGCAGAGTGCTTTGAACATTCATTCTTGGATCCAATGGAGCATTTTCTGCAGCAGGCACATAACCACACAATTTTCTCAGCAGTTTTTTACCAACATGTTGTCCATTCACAAGTATTTCCCCTGATATTCGTTCCCTTAATCCTGATAATGTTTCCATTAGCATTGTGCCTTCGGAACTTGATGTTGCCATAACAGCAAATAAATCTCCAGCTTTTGCTTGTAATGAAACTCCACGTACCATTGGAGATACATCCAAGCAGTGTACTTGAATATTTGGATAAATTAAATTATGAATTGATTGTCTGTGAGACATGTAAGGATCACCTCCACCTCGTATACTGCGCATATCTCTTGTATCATATCCTCTTGGATCATAATCATAATTTAATTCAGCAGCAGCCAACAAATCCGCCTCACTATGTGATCGGTGATGGCCATTTGATCGATGATGAATTCCATTGTGTTGAGTATAGTGTGTTCCTGCTATGCTCGCTCTACTATTGACTTGTTTTAATGCTGTTACAGGTATGCCACCATGTGCTCGGGAACTTGGTCTTGAATGCATATGATGTTCACCTACATTGCTATTGTGAACCACACTATTAAGCATCCTAAAGTCAGATTCACTTCTAAATTTTCTAAGATTTTTTGGAGGTGCCCTGGAAGCTCGTGTTGTCTCATTATCACTACTATCATAACCGGATGAGCCAGCTTGCATATTACTATCTCTAAAACCACGATTAATCCTTCCTCTTCCTGGACCTGGACCAGGTTTATGACTTCTTTGCGAACCACCATTTGGTGGAAATACTCGTGGCAATCCAAATTTCAAATAAGTATACATGTTTGATCCAAGCGGTGATTTCGGACCATACCGTGGATGATTTATAATACTTTGTACAGTGGTGTCACGCAATTGAAAATTTCCATATGGCAAAGGTGATTTATCTGAGGAACCTAATGCTGAATCTGTAAAATCTGAATTTAAATTTTGACGATAAATTGACCATGCATGCAAATCTTCCGAGGCTCCGGGAGGTAGTGGTGCTTGATTATTTGGACCATAAGGCACAGAATATCGTCTCTCTTCACGAGACATTTTTGGAGTACCCATTGTGCTCATTTCCATTTTGTCTGCAATGAAAGAAAAGAAAAAACTTAAGTAATTTTGGTTTGTTTAATAAAAAATAAATAAAAAAACGTAAATCGTCCATGCATGAATATTTTTTGTCTCACACATGTCTTATAGAAATCTATTTGATGCATGGAGTACTCAATGAAATAAAAACTATGATACATAAGAGCAAAATAATATGGGAAACAAAAGAAAATTACTAATCACATAAAAACGAATAAATCAAATAATATAATAATGCTAATAAAAAGCCACAAGTGAATGAATGACTGAATAAGTAGCTCGATTTGATTAGATTTGTTATTTAAAGAGTAAAATCGAGTGTTAAGAAGGTTTATCAGAGACATGTGTATTTTGAGTAAATCAGTTTTTCTTCGATTATCTGTTATGGGTCTTATGATTTTTACAGATAATTTTGGATATCGCAACACATTTACAGATAACTAATTTTTAATTTAAACTCATAATCAATTATTTGGTACTTGTCTTACATTTGAGAAAACTTGTGAAGTGAAAGTAATTTTATTTTTTGTAAATTATTATCTCATGATTTTTGACTTTAATATTTTTTTTTACATTTACAATGTTTCTTAAATTCACTTATTCAAATGTGAGCCAAATGTAGAGCAACAAGTAAATTTCATTTTATTATTTTTTGATTTGTTTTGCTTTGTTGAATTCACTTCACCAATTTCAAATAACTTTGTAATGAATAATGAAAAAGCAAAGCTATTAATAATAAGGTAATCATGACATGAGATTGATATCTGATATGTTATTTTTTGTTTTGTAAATGTTTTAGAAAACATAAATTGTCACTTTCTACTAAAATGAAAAAAATGATTGTTGCGAAGAATTAAAAAAAGCATGAATGTGTCTGTATCACATTATTTTAAATTAATTAAAAAAGATTCACACGTGCACAAAATAGAAAAAAAAATAACAATAAACGACACATGATCCAAGTGACCTAGCATAGGCACGTTATTTTTGTTTTGTTGTGAATTGTCTTACATGGATTTTATTTTAAATTCATTTCTTTTTAAAGATAAATAAACTTTAATTTTCAAGTGGTAGAAACTGACATCGTTAAACTAGATATTTATGGATAGTAACATAGTAATAAATGCATAATCGTAAAGATAATGTATCATTATCACTCCCATTTGCATAAATTGACTCATAAACATGTTTATTTTATCATAAAACAATTTTTTGATATTTTTAAATGAAAAATAATAAAAGAGAAGAACTTAGTTGTTCCATGAATTGATCACTACATAGAAAATCTTTGTAAAGTTTGTACCGATTTTTTTTCATCCTGATTTTAAGGGTGCCTATTTACGTCAAAATTTCTGGGACACTGGAAAATCCTAGTAAGCTCGGCAAAAAAAAAATTTGGAAGAGTCGGAAAATTTTTGGAAAATTCATTTTCCCATTAATAATTCATAAAAACCGTAATTTTTTGACTTTTAGTCAGCTATGAATTTTTTTATATTCGATTGGACAACAAAGTCATTCATCGGGTGTCAAATATCAATAAAGCATATTCGTGTCAATGGAGCCACTAGCAAGGCCTACGGATCCTGCACATACACAGATACACAGAAAACTCACAGTTTATTTCAATTTGTGCAGTTCAAAATTTCTTTAAATGATTGTGATTATCTTTATGTTGCAATTTTTGCAACGAATAATGATGATGATCATACAGCAAATGAAGGAGACGATGAGCAGACAGAGAGCACAAACTCAGCTCAAAAGCAAAACAGTGAGAGAACTGTACAATACTATGACTGATGACATTAAAGAAGACTTAGCCCGTAAGGGTAACCTTCTTAAAAAACGATGAGAGCTTTGGCCAAAGCATCCACAGAGCTTAGGCAAAAGGGCAGATCAGGATGCGATCTGATTGACTTCATTCTCTGGTCAACATTAAAAGAATGGAAAGAATTCGGACCTGAAAGCTTTATAACAACAATTACATCGTCTGTTTGTTTTGAAGTATTAATGCTTCATCCCGGAGTAATAAATTTATTTGAAAATTTAGAACCAAAGTCATTGATACTCCATTTGAATGCTACAGGTAAGCTACGTCAATATTTTTCGGACAATGAAAAATAGAAAATTTTCTCCCAACTTAAGACAATTTCTAAGCTGCTACGGCAATTTTTATGAAAATATGCCTGTTGACTAAGGGTAAAAAATCCACGACTCATGTCATGTTTGTTTTTTTTTTTGATTTTCCGGTTTTATATATTTTGAATATTTTTTGGATAAATTAGTAATTTTCCCTAATTTAAAAAAAAATTTCTGATTTTCCCAAACAATTTCTAATTTCCCTGTTCATTTTTCAAGCTTATATTCGAGCAAAAATATCGACGTAAATGGACACATTTAAAATCGGAATGAAAAAAAACGGTAAAAACTTCACCAAAGTTCATAAAAAATTGGTTAAGACAATTTCAGAATAGGATTTTCCTGTTAATGAAATTTTCAATGAGGTAACTTTAGACCGTCATTATTTTTCCACGAAAATTATTCTTCTATATTTGTTAAATAATTTTAATCAATTTCATGTCAAAGATATAAAAAGAAATCATTGAGAATAATTGTAACTGAATTTATGTTTATGCATTAGAAAAAAAAGTCTTGCATGACATAATTGGAAATTAAATTCATTCGGTTAATTTCAACGTTCCATTGAACAACCAACACAATAAATTGTGACTTAATCCGAAATTATTCTTTTTTTTCTACAAGAAATGGGTGTTACTTTATTGAAATTCAGTTAAAATTTATATTGACTTATATATGTGAAATTCAATAATAATTTTTAAATATATCTCTCTAATGTTAGTATTATGTAACAATTTACAAGAAAAATATAAAGTATGTGCTGTAATTATGTTGGAATGTGACTTGATTGCTGCTGCTGCAAATAAGTTGGGCGAGTGTCTTACAATGAATTCAATTTATTTAATGTAAACACGTTCTCAAATATAATTCAACCAGAAACTGGAGAAAATGAAAGTTAAAACTACATGCGTTAGATCATTTTTTCTTTATCATAATCTTATGCATATACGCTACTTGATTTTTATTTTTATTATTTATAATTGTGTTATTTTTTAAATGACATATAATAAATATTATTATATTTTTCTATGAAAACTTAAAGGTTGTAGTGATATAATCGAATTATCTTTTCGTAAAAATCTCTTCTTTTTTAATATGTGTGCAAACACATCAAGTATTCATTAAGATGCAATCTGATCTGTTACCACAACATACAATAAATAGACTTCATAATTGAGTTTGGTTAAAAATTTCGAAGAATTAAAAATACTATATTTACTTTACTCATGTGTTGTCTTTTCGCATAATAATGTAGAAAAAATGTTCACACTACTCAACTTGATTAGCATAAAATATGTAACGATTGTTTTCAATGAATGAAGCACAAAGCTTACTTTTAAATATATTGTCTGCATGTTATGTAATAAAATTAGGTGTCAAGAGTGTGCCAAATTTTATAATTTACTTTTGACACTAGTTTCAAAAACTGAAATTTTACCTCAATTCAATGTGACTTTAAAATTAAAATCTTTAAGGTTGAAAAAACTTGAGTAGGAAATTATATAAGTTTTTTTTATTGTATTCTTTTTCTTTTCATTTTGTAACAAAAGTACAAGATCATACTCTATTTGTAGAAATAATATTACAATGTATTGTTTTCTAGGTATTTAAATGTAATAAGAGAATTTCATACAAAGAGCTACCGGAATGGAAGACGAAGAATGTTATGATCATAGTGTAGTTGTCTTTTGCGTGTATTAAATTTATATGAAATCATGCGGTGATAACTGTTTGAAACTGTAATTGAATTTTAAAAAAATCATTAAAGGTATGATATCAAAGTAATTTAATGTGGTTAATGCTGTAATGATGAGAAACTTTCTGAAATAAAAAGAAAATGGTCGGAGAGTTATGAAAAATTATTTGAGAGTCCTAAGCCTTTTTAATGGTTCCCTTTTTTATGACTCTCTCAATTCAACTTTCATGGTATTAACATTTCAATTCATTCAATTATTAAATAGGTATTTAGTTAATTGAAAAATAATATTACATCATTGCAAGATAAAAAAAACTAGTTATAGCTAGAACCTGGTTTGCATACAGTTTAGACATGATTTTAACTGTTTGTTTAGTTTACTGGACGTGTTTTATTTTGCTGAAACTTAACGTTGATTCAAAATGAAATAATTTTATCAAAATTTAAAAAATGGAAACATTTTTATAGAAAAATCTTTAACGGCCATTTTTTTTGCGATTAGGGGTTTTTACCGAATAGAGTTTTTTCGCGACTCGCAGGTTTTTTTTTCGGACGGACAGCACGACAGCCCACATAACCGGTATATTTCAAAAAAATGTGCTAAAAATAACCCCGCAGATTCTTCGTAATCGCTTCGTAATTCACACCGCATGCCAAACACTATGGGGTTATTTGCGGGGCGTTTTCAACTTAAAGTGTATGAACACCCTATGTTTTGCTCGGACACTCTGTTATTTTTCGGTGTAAAAAATCTCACATACAAAAAAATATGACAATGGCAAGAACATACTTTGGGTCTGACACGAATATTTTGACCAATTTTTTTCATCTTTAATCTCACCATGTGAGCAAATATCGTGCAAAAATGACTTCGCTACAGTTTTCCTTGACTGGAAATTTTAATTTATTTGCTCTGGATCAACCGAAATCAACTTTTGAATGTGGCAAAGTGGAACTAACCCACTGTGCGTCTGTATAGGTGTATTTTTTGTTACAAAATACAGAAAAATATTAATAATAAACATCAAAATAGTTTGAGCTATTTTTTATTAAACCTTCACCTTCAATTATAACCGCTTTCAATAAATTTAATTCAAAGTGTGAATAAGCATCACCCAATAATTAACGCTTTAAATTCTTTAAAGTATAATGAACTGAATAAAAATTTCATTAAATTTGTATGGTAACTAAATTTTTAATCACATTTCATTAATCCTCATAAACTATGAACATGACCTAATGTCCCACATTTTATTCTTTTGTACTGGATTTTTTTTGGTTATTATTCTGTCCAAAAAAAAATTCAAAAGAATTAAAGATGAGCAATCATTTAAATAAATGAGTCAAATGTGTTCTTGTTTCTCATGAACTTTATTATTACTTTTCATTTGAATTTCAATTAGACATTTTTGGGTAAAATGTAAGTCATATTGTTTTTATGAACGAAATTCACACCAAAATATTATTCAGTAGAATTTTGTACATTGTCAGCTGAATATGTTTCATACAGAAAATTTAAAGTACCCGACGGTTTCTACTTTAAAATCCCCTAAACTCGAACTACGCTTTCAACTGAGGACAGGATGAAGGTTAATTCTCAATTTTTATTTTGAAAAGTGAATTAAGTTTTCTTAATAAGAATTTGTTTGAAATGTTTTGTTAATTAAAAAGCCTATTCAGTGTAAAAAATAAAACAAATCGAAAAATTCAAAAGTAGGTTATGTTAATTCTAATCACGACCACATACCACTTCAAAAATATTATTTAAAGCATTACAACGAAAGGTTTTTTTTCTTATTATATTACAATTTTTTCATGCACGCATATTACTGTTATTTAACAAATACCTCAGAAACAAATAAAAAAATAAAGAGATAAAATTGATATGAAAATTATATGTATCGCCAAAGTTAAAGCAAACAAACAACGTGCTTTGCTAAAAGGCACTCAAAAAAAAACATTATTTTGACGAGTGAGTACATTGACATGACCATCATATTAACGATTTATTGACTTTGGTATCAACTTTATGACTACTCATCATTTCTTGTAATTTTAATTTAATAATTTTCATATGCTCACTTTGAAATTTAATTTTAATTTTTTTCGCGTTACATTACATTTTGAGTCATGCTGGTTGAAGTGTGTAAAGGTGAGTGTAATCGTGTTGGAATTAAATATTTGGCATATTTCTGGCATGTCTCTAGTCGTGATTCAAATATTTGCTACTATTCATTTTGACTATAAATAGAATTAAGTTGTTCGATTTATTCAGGATTGCATTTTAATTTCTCTTTTATATTTGTATAATTTAAAAGTTTTCTCGGAAAAAATGACAAATTTTATTTTTCAAATTACTTTTAATTTCACCTTCAATATCAATCTTCACAGTCTTGTGAATTTAATTCATTCAATTTAAGAAGCATTTTGTTACGTATCATATATGAAATTAAATAAACAAAGGCATTAATTATAACTAAATATGCATATTTACAATAGAAAAATAATGTTATAATGATAGGTGTAATAAAATGATAACACAATAAAAAATCTCACTTTCATCTTTATGCTATTTTGGTTTCATAATTCATTTAAATCTTTCTTTTCATTTCTAAATTATTTATCTTTAAAAATAGTGATATCAAGATGGAAAATATTGAAATGATAATAATGATCATACACTGACAATAATAGTTATAATGAATCACATTGAATGATATTTGATGGGAGTAATGACAATTGCAAAACAATTTTTTTTTTAATTTCACCCATTAACTGCCTGTGGATGAATTTTTTGTTGAGATCACAACAATTGACCAAACGAACAAAGTGCACCATATACAAAACCCTCATCAAGCCGGTGTTGACTTATACGTTTGTGAGTCATGGTCGATGACGAATGAAAATCAACTGTTGATCTTTCAAAGAAAGGTATTGCGATTCAACCCTTGGGGCTTTCATGGAGAACGATACCTTTAAAAGACGATATAACTTTGAACTGGAAAGGGACATTGCTGAACCCAACATTATCAGCATTGTCAAAACAAGCCAGCTGCCATGGGCAGGTGATCTGGTCCGAATGACAAACACAATACAACCAAGCATATTATTCCGTAACAAATCTGAAGCATCGCGAGGAGTAGGTCGTCCCAAAATTCGATGAATTCATGAGATCGAATAAGTTTTGCGAGCTCTAGGAGTGAGAAATTGATAGAATGCTGCATAGAACAGACGTGGAACCGCATCCTTCAACAGGCTAGATCCAAGTATTAGATGTTACGCCAGAAAAGTAGGTTTTTTTGAAAATTAGAGATGACCTCCTCTTCGAACGAATTCTAACTCATTAGCTTTGAGATTGGGCTCACATATATTAAGCTTGTGAGCTTCCATAGCTTGAAAACGGTCAAAAGCATAAATCTTTCAAAAATGGCCGATTTTTTCAAAATGATGTACTATTTAAAAAAAAATCAAAATGCCAGATTTCTAAGCCGCCAAGTGGTAAATATTTTTTTTATTAATATTTAATGTAGTTGTCGTTAATGGGTTAAAGATTGCATAAATAATCAATTGTTTAAATAATCGCATTATTTTGCAAAAGTGCATAACAATGTATAATTTTAAACAGCCAACTTCTTTTACTTAATTTGGAACTTAAATTTAATCATGACATCAATGACATGGCTTCAATCTTTGATAAACCTGAAAATGAAGTTTTTTGTTATTCAAATGATATTTTAATTTTCGATCATGGTAGTTTGAATTTCATAATAACGACAACCATGGGGATTATTCAGGTAAATGGAAAATCCTTTCAATGTCTATGACCAGGTTAATGAAACGTTTTCCCTTGTTTCGTAAATCAACGAAATCATTGCAATAGGAATGTCCACTGATTTATTTGAATTTCTGATCTAAGTTTTGTTACTTAAATCATTAAATAACAAAATTAAGGTACATTTATGAGTAATTTATGCTCAAAAGTTACAGTTTAAGTTACAGACGAAGAAAAAATTGCAATTCAAACAGTAAAATAAAAAAATAATCTTATTCAGTTTCATTGCATTATGATTTTTTTTTCCTATTCTTCTTTAGTAGCTATTTGTATCTTTTTTATATGTAACCATTAAAATATTCTGAATTGGAAGTGATCAACAATACAATTTAGAATAATAATGTGAAAAATAAAAAGCAAATAAGAATTTCTTCTATGAAGTGTTTTGTGTTATTCATACAATTTTTTTTCAAGCTGATCGCTATATAGCTGCTTAAAATATTTTGAAAAATATGCAAAGGAGTGTTTTTTTATCATAGAATAAGACAGATGATATAATTCAAATATCACAATATTTTGTTTTTCTTACAAGAATGAAAAAGTAATGCAAGTCTCATTTCTCATTTGAAGTGCATTTTTAATATTTCCATGCGGAGAAACAATGAGTTGGGAAAATTTTAACTGTATTATCTAATTATCAAGTGAAATTTTTGCATGCAAACGAATTCTTTTGAGTGCTTCACTTCTTATGTTAGATACATAAGTATTTCATTTGAACTGCAGTTGATGAAATAAAAGTCTAGTCAAACCAATTAAAATGACATTTAATGTCATTAAGTGAACAACGATTGTACAAAGACCCTCCTTTCTCTATCAATTGCAATTATCGTTAACATGCAAAAAAACTTTTACATACCATTAGAAACTAAACTTAAATCTAGCACAATAAAAAAAGTCATGTAAAGGTCAATGTCAAGACAACCCAAATATTGCCACATGTGCAAAGAAGAGACATTTAAAAATAAGAAAAAACCGGTTTAAATTAATATTTTTTTTACTTCAATAGTGACAGAATACAAATAAAAATAAAAAGGCAACACACCATGGAATTTCTTGATTACTTCTTACTTAAAACCGCTCATATAAATTTTAATTTAAGTGTGTACCTTATCGATTGAGCTGCAAAAATCATACATTCTCAAAATGGAATTTGAATGCAACTCCCATTCAACGATACACCACAATGAAATAACAAGAGGACAATATTTATCGATGATGTTGCAGATATTGTTGCATTTCATCGGAATCGTTTCATTCATTTAATGACTTGGCTTTATTTCATATTTTTTTAATCATGACATGACATCGTCTTTTACTTTGACCGCAGAAAAATATGTGTAAGTATGTGTGAAAAATTGTCTTTATTTCATTTGAAGCACAGCATGATTTGAGTTCTCTCTCAACATCAAAGAAAACAAAAAATATTGTGTTGAAAGGAGATTTCTGTTATAAATTTTTCAATTCAATTCAATTTTTTTCAGTTAAATGATTGAGTTTTTGAGTGATTTGATTAATAAGAAAAAAAAACATACTCTAGATAAGAATAATTGTTATTGTTAAACGGGATCGTTTTGAAAGTATATGATTTTTAACCATAATTACATTACATTACATAAAACAAAATATATCTTTGGCATAAATTTTGAACTTGAAAACTATAATTTTGCATGCATTTAACCTCATTTTTATGTAATTTTTTTATTTTTTATCATAAATTAACTTATTCTTCATTGCATACAAAACAATTTCATCATAATTTTTTTTTTTTTTTTAAAAATCATTTGAGACACAAATGACTTAACTGAATGTTGTATTAGATTTTCTGAATAAAAATGTAATAACAATAATAACGTCCGGTAATAAAACATAAACGTTGGGTGTTAATTTGAAACTGGGTGAGAAAAATTTTTTTTAATATTTTCTGTGTATTTTTTTAGAGATAAGTTTATTTTCCGGAATGTAATGAATACCTTTCGTATGACATGGTTAAAAATCTGCTACAAATTATGTTTTTAATCATCACTTTGACCTTAAATTATACAATGTAAATACTTAACGAAATAATAATAATGGTAATGGTCAAGATGTTTAGTAGTTTGGTTTACAGTTAAAGTTGTTCTTGGTAGTGATCTTCATTTGATATGTGAAGTTTGAAATGTATAAACGGAAAAATTTGTGATATTTATCTTAAATTTTGTGTTATATTATATTTAAGTGCACTGTAAATTGAAAACACGGTGCAAACCATCGAGGATTGCTTCACGTGGACTATTAGATCAGATTAGATTTGAAGGGCGGTCTTCACAGAAGAGAATTAGCACTCGAACCCATATATCATCATATCTGATGAAGAAGGAACCAAATCTAGAAAATCAACTAAAGTAATAAGAAGTCCACTTGACCTGGTTCTGTTCAGAAAAGTGACCACACCTTCTCAGAAAGCTAAGCAGGACAGGCACCTTCACTTTTATGATGAAATCATGACTGGAACAGTACTCACCCAGCGGGATACCACGTAATCTAGTATGTTTGAGACATACACAAAGCTGATGTGCAGCAGTCTCCTCTTGTTCAGAGCAGCATTTGAACATTGGATCACTAGAGTCAAAATGACTGAGGTGATATAATGACCAGTAAACATACCAACTACAAATTTTAGCTTAGTACGGTTCAATCTGATCAGTTGTCTTGATAAACCGAACCAGGTTCCTTAAATAAGAGACAAGTCTGCTCAAGAGTATCCTCCTGACTGGACCACCTTTCTTGGAAAAACCTAACATCTTTAGCTTTCTTGTATGAATTCATGTAGGTCGGAGAAAGCGGCAGGACTGGTTCTGGTGAATCATTAATGGTAGAAATGCCATTTTAGCAAGTGTATCATTAAACAAGCGTAGCTTCGTTATAACGAGATAGATCTTGAAGTACAGTTAAGCACACAAGAACTACTGTAGAATTGGTCTGTAAAGAAGTCAAAACTTTGATGGCACTTTGACTGCCAATATAAATGCAGATTTTGGCTCCTTCAGTATCCAGAGATCGAAGAGCATATGAGCAGAATATTATGACGGCAATCTCTGCTTGAAAGACTGTCGCAAATTGACCTAGGTATAAACTCACATAAAAGCCAAAGTCCTCGGAGTAGAAACCCACTGCCGTCCATGAGTGATCTGTCAGTGAAGCAGGCCTTCCGGTCATCCAAGTACTAAGAATCCCATTATTTGAGTGAGAGCACAGGACTGACTTTTAACTTTCATAGAGAATAGTGTCCAATTTTGAAGATACTTCTTTAAATAAGTAAGTTATTTTGCAATTAATTTAAGTTTAAAATTAACACAAAAACTGACTGTGTTGACCAAGAACATGCCATTGTTCTTTTTTTTTTTAAAACAAATAAATGTAACTTTTAACATTGTTAATTTATATTGCTTAGTTGCAAAAAAAAAAACAAATAAAATGTTTATCAACGTGAATTAAGTTTCCAAAATATGTTAACAAGAAAATTTTGAGCTCAAATAACCGTGTTACACTTTCTTCGTATTTCAACAATTTGCTAACAATCATACTTTTTATTTGCAAATAAATGAGAATGACACAAAATTTGAGTAAAATTAAGAGTGAAATTTCTATTTAAATAAAAAAAATAAACTTTTTTTGGTTAAATAAATAATTTTTTTTAACAAAAATTCACTTTAATAAAATTATTCATAAATACGGTTGACTATGAAATATTTGCCATTGAAAATTATTTATGAGGCATTCAATTAATGATGGATTAGAAACAGCATTCTACTTTGTTTAATTGAAAACGAAGTGTGTTGAAAAAATAAATGAAAATTAATGTTAAAAGCTATTGTTTTGAATAAAATAAAAAGACGGCGATTTTTGAACTGACCTTGATTTTTGTTTGAAATTGATTGAAATTTAAATCTCTTTATGTTAATGTTTGACTTTCAATTGATTTTTTCTTAACATAAGATATTTAAATGATTACACAGCTTAACAAAATAAAATCGATGTGCTTGCTTTGAGAAATCCCGAAACACGTCAAAAAGATTTTTGAATCCTGATTATTTTCCACTTTGAAATTTTAAAATTCACTGATTCGTGTTTGTTTTATGAAATAATGACATTTGTATGGAAAAGAGCCATTTTCCCTTTAAGTTCAAATTATTAAATATCAAAGTTTAAACTTTTCTGAAGTTAATTTTGTTCCAAAGTGTCAAGTAATTTATATCGTTGGAAAGAAGGCAAAAAAGACTAACAGAAAATATAAATTTTATCATAATAAGCCCACACAATATTAAATATGGTTCAAAAAATACAAAAAAATAAAGTATTTTTCCTTTTTTTTTAATTTTTAGCCTGAAAAAGCCCAATATTATTGGGCAAACTATATTAAAATTTATATTTTCTGTTAGCCTTTTTTGCCTTCTTTCCAACGATATAAATTACTTGACACTTTGGAACAAAATTAACTTCAGAAAAGTTTAAACTTTGATATTTAATAATTTGAACTTAAAGGGAAAATGGCTCTTTTCCATACAAATGTCATTATTTCATAAAACAAACACGAATCAGTGAATTTTAAAATTTCAAAGTGGAAAATAATCAGGATTGAAAAATCTTTTTGACGTGTTTCGGGATTTTTCAAAGCAAGCACATCGATTTTATTTTGTTAAGCTGTGTTATAGCTATTAATTTATTAGCTGCCACACCTTTAAATGTCCAATATTGATTTTTTTAAATATTTATTCGCTTTCAGATACTTAACACATTTTATGAGAAGGAATTTATGAGTTCATGCACTTTTCAGTCGTCATGTCTCTTGTAATTTTTTTTTTCAAATACAGTTCATAAGAGATAAAAATTTCAACATTAAATTCACTTCTTGTCTACTGCAGCGTCATCATTTTCATCGTTGTCGTGCATTATGACCCTTAAAATAAGCTGCTGCATCATTAAATGCCACAAAACCGCTTTACTTATTTATTTCATTGATCATTGAATATGTAAAATCATCTACAGAATCCAAACTAAATGCTAATGTAAAATGAATAAAGGGTAAAATCATCTTGAATCGGGTTCCAAAGTGCATTTCTGTTTCATTTATTTAGAAAATAGTTAACTTGGATTGGACAAGGCTCACTTAAGGGCACCACTATATCGAAATATAAAATAGACAGATGATCAAACTTCTCTTTAAATAACTTTTTTTTTAATATCAAATGAAATAAAAATTTCAATAAAAAAAATACAGAGCACAAGAAAAATAAACTTTACATATAATGCATTATTTATTTGTAAAGTACACTCAAAACGGCAATGAACTGTATGCCTTGGTGGTTGACCGATGGCAATGTTTTTTTTTGCTGTATGCATTTATATGCAAATAATTTATTGTGTAATGGATTGTAAAATATACATTATGTTAAAAGTTTATTGGATAATTGTCAAATAAATTCTCAGTTTTATTTTAAGAATGATGTAAAATGCAATATATTCACTTAACTGAACCGATTAATTTTAAAATTTAATCAATGAAAATATCTTAAGACTTAAATTAAATAAAGAAACGAACCTGAAATGTTTTGTTTCTGTTTTGAACTATACAAACATCGACTTTTTTAATTGTTTTTTTTTTCTGTCGTAAATTAGGTTAATTTATTTCGTATTTATTTATAACACTGCATTTTATTCACATGTTAATTTTCCTTTGCACAAAATGAATTAATTTAAAAATTACTTGATTGCAAATTTACATTAAAATTTTTAAAGAAAAACAAATGTAAGTGTTTACATTAAATTTGTTAATTTAAATGCATGCAATTTTAATATAAATTAAATGAAAAAAAAATCAAAACGTGATCGTGAATGATATACACGAGCGCATTTCTATGTAAAGAATTCGCCAATTTTAACAAAAACTTTACACTGAAAGTTGAAGAAAACTTCAAATTTGAGTTTTATCGTTATTAAGATGAAAATATCGTTGAGTGGCGACATTTTTCAATGATTAGCGACATTTTTTAATGATTGTCGATATTTTTCAATGACTGTCGACATTTTTAAATGATTGGCGAAATTTTATTAATGATTGACGACATTTTTCAGTGATTAACGACATTTTTCAATGATTGGCGACAGTTTTCAATGATTGTCGGCATTTTTTAATGATTGTCGACATTTTTCAATGACTGTAGACATTTTTCAATGATTGGTGACATTTTTAATCGTTGACGACAATTCTGATGATTATCGACATGTTTCAATGATTGGTGATATTTTTCAATGACTAGCAACATTTTTCAATGATTGGCGACATTGGCACAGACAGACGGACAGCATGACCGCGCCCAATACCGGCATTTTCATGAAATGCGCTAAAAACAATCGTAATAGATTTATTTATTCAACGTTGTTCATCATCATTAATAAAATAATTTAAACAGCTTTAAGATATTCGACTAAGATATTTTATTTATTGCCGGTATTCATTCAGCATGATTTTAATGTTTTGTTTTCATTTTTTTAAATTCATAGATGATTGTTTAGAAAAAAAAATTAGGTATTCTATTGAAGTATGAATTAGGAAGGAAACAAGTTAACAAATTGCATAATAAATATTTTTTATTTTTTTCTATTTTTGCATCATTCATGCCTTTGCTGAATTGTATAATGAGTAATTTAAAAGCAGGATGTTTTAATTTTATCACCCACTAACTTTATCTTTGCCTAAGATTTAGCCTTGTAAATCATATTGTATTTTAAATGGTGTTGGGAGAATTTATTGTTATAAATATTTGCAAGACAATGGATGCAGTTGATTCATGAATTTAAAATAAAATGAGATCTGTTTTACGATTAATTTACAATAAAATAAAATTTAAAATATGTCAATGTTACAAAGATTCAAAAAAGTGATTTTAGTGTTAAAATTTCTCTTATGGTTTTTTTCTTTTTCCGAGAACGTTTCCTCGATTGCAAATCAGATGGACTTTTGAGTGCATTTTACGGTTTTTGGCCATTTTCATTCATTTTCGGTGTGAGACATCCCTAAGAAAGTTAACAATTTTTCAAGCCACATTTCTTGAGCACAAAAAATATCAATTAACGAGACAAATCAATTAATATCGAATGTTCATTTAAATTTTTTGTGTCAAGAATTTAAAATGATTGAAGAAATTTCAGCAGTTTTATCGATTCAATTAGTTATAATCAATAATAATTGCATACGAAATCAAATTTGCAGGGCAATGCACTAATTTTAGGGCATCATTTTAAAAATTATATGAATTGTGTATTGAAATATGAAAAAAAATCGATAAACATGTTATTGTGTTCACATGTAAACAATAATTTAATGTTTGCAAAAGAAGTTGATTGAGAAATAAAATAAAATGAGTAAGAAAAAATATGTAACACATTTAGTTTTAATCATATAATATCTAGAGGCATCTCCATAATTCTGAATATATTAAACGTTAAAGAGTATGTTTTGTTTGCTTATCATTGAGTATAAATTTATGCTTTAAATTATATTGAAACATCACCTCTGGTTTTCATTTAGTGAAATTATCAGACATTAAGTTAGTGTGTGACATCATAAGCGAAATGTAAATATAATCAAATCAAAAGTAAGGAACGGCCAGAATTATTGTTATTTTACTATAATAATATTACTGATGATTATTAATTCATGTCATTCTCTTACACACATTAACATAAAATTTTAATTTGCATTTTTATGAATGAATGAATGAGTCATGTGTGCCTCTTGTTAAAGTAGTAATTTGTTGGTTTTGTTAAAAAAACATAAAAATTTGTGTATTGAATGAAATTTTTTAATATAAATACCACAAAAATAAGTTGAAATGAAAGCATGAAATCGAATTGAAAGATAACAATATGTAAAAATAAAAATAAATCGGAAAAAGGTGTGACGATGAATTAAAAATTCCATAAAATTTAGAGTAAACTTTATTCGTTTTGAAAAAATACTCTTACTTAGGTTCGTGATTCACATGATTATCTCACGTACGTAACACCTGTGAGCATTAACTGTAAATAAATTCAAGAATGTGATTTATAGATCTATATGAATGTATGATTTTATTTCATTACGATGAATAAAAACGAACGAAAAAAAAGTAAAGCCCGAAAATAACTCAAGTACTGAACTTTGTTTGAAACGAAAAAATTACTTCTACTTGACCATGGTCTTATGTTTTATTTCATGCACTAATTCACATACATGATTTTATTAGAGTATTTTATGTTGAGAAAAGTTTGTTCAATTTTAATTTTACTACATCTCAAATTTAACCAAAACAAATAATGTTAATTTAAATTCTAACTTGAGAATAATTATTAAAAATTTTTATGTTTTTCATAACAGTTGGAATTAAATATTTATCATAACTGTCAATAGACACGTGTGAAAACATTCAATGTCATTAGAAAAAAATACTTTTGGTCGAAAATGAAAAAAAAAATAATTACATAGTCATATTATTAAAACATTGTTACTCAACGTTAACTAAAATGTACATCCTATCAGAAAGTCAAGTAGCTTTGAAGGCGCTTAGCAAAGCAAGTGTTACTTCTAAGATAGTCTACAAATGAATGGAAAAATTGAACTTGTTGTCTAATAAAAATCGTGTGGTTCTTATGTGGGTTCCATGTCATCAAGGTATATTGACAAATTGGCAAGGAAGGAGCCTTTAACGTACCTATAGGGTTTAAACCTGTTTTTGGAATAGCTTTAGCAACAGTAAAATTGGCTACTTTTAGTTGGTTAATTGACCAGGCAACATTTACTGGGACAACCTTAAAATTGCAGAGCACTCCAGGTTACTGATACCAAGAATTATGCCGAAAAGAACAAGAGAGCTAATGAACATGTCAATACAAGGTAGTCAAGTGATTACTTCATTTTTATCTGGACATACAAGAGTAAACAGTCACTTACCTAGAATAGGTGTAAGAAATACTGAGGACTGTCGCCTGTGTTGGGATCATTAGGAGACTGCAATGCATATCTTAAGTGAATGCCGGTGTCTCGAATCAAAACGACTTGACATTTTGGGAACTGGTAGGGCTCAACCTTTAGGCTTACTCCAGATGGATATAAGAATAATTTACCGTCTCCTAAACAGTATATCTCTAATTATAGAAAAATATTTTTCTCTAGCAAGATGAGAATTATGGTTATAGTTGTAGCAACAGCGAACGAGTCTCTACCGAGCCCTTCAATATGTGGCTTAGGTGGGTAAACCCTAATGACAATCATCTATCTAACTAAAATATTTTTCGGTTCCAAATCAGAAAATTATTGGTTTCGTCCTATGTGGCCTTTAGAACAAATGCCAGTTATGCCAAAGAGTTATAAGAAATTTAGTAATTTTAAGATTCATACTTTAAATTTTGTATTTCAAGAGAAAATTATTATTATTTTAATAACAATTAAAAGAAATGTTTTTCCCACTCAATTGCATTCAAGTACCATTCAGTTAGTAAAGTAAAATGATTGTTACACTACAACTTTTTTTTTTCATTATAATCAAGAATTAGTAAGCGTTAGAAAAATAAACAAGTATCTTCATTATTGTGTAAGAAATAATACGTTAATGTACATGATTAAGACAGAATAAAACGGAACATATAAATGCGACAGTTAACATTTGCACAGCATTTATTCCCAGGTCATATTGGCTATAAATTTATAATTTAAATTAGTAACAAATTGTCGAGAAATACAGAAATTATACGTTTATAATTTAAATATTGTATTTATATTTATTTATATGCATTTATATTGGTTATAATTGGTTATAATTTTCAATTTGTGACAAAAAAGTGGTTATAAATGACTCATACATTATTGTTACGCAAATGTTGTTTTTGATGAATTTGAAAATGTTCAAGTTTTCGTTCTTCTTTGTGAACATATTTTATTTATTTAAAAAAATATTATTTATTTTAATTAAATATTTTATTGAATAATGGATTTGATAATTCTGAAGAAATTAAAATAAGTTCAATTATTTATTTTCCTCTCAGCTTTTGAATAAAATTCACAATATAATTACTGAAAAAAACGAGAAAAAAAAAATTTTAATAAATCAGTTTATCATCTTAGAAAGTCTTCTTCTTAATCAAAAATGTTAATGACCTTTAAAAAAACTAAGTCTATCGGATCTTGAAAAGAATGTTGCCGCAACGAATTATCATCCGTATCTTAGACCAGCTTATTAATTTTTCAGAAATAGTCGAAATAATATAAAAAAATGAATATACGCTCAAGACTTTTTGACAAATGAAAAAAAAATTCTTTTATTTTCATTATTATAAAGAATTAAAATAAATGAAATTTATTTAAAAGAAAAGTTTTGAAGACTCCAAATTTCTGGTTACTAAAGCTTTTCTATTATAATAATCACATGCAATATTTTCTAATCAAAATCTAATAATTGATAAATGCATATTTTTCATATTAATATTATTTTAATATAATTTTTGTAAATCATTTGAAATTTGAAAAATTTCTCCTCAACAATAAACTTTTTAACTTTTTAATTCGCCTAAAACTAATTTTATTACTAATAATATTTTATATTTTTTTGGATAATTAACAAATTTAATTGATATTTATTTACTATTTAAATATTTTTACTCAGAAAAAATCCGTTCATACATTTCATCATCATATTCATGATTCATACAAATACCATACAACATAAACAAGAAAAGTGGAAATATTTATTACTCAGTATTTATATTTCTCATTTATAATTTTCGTATAGATACTATACAACACATACACAACAAGTGGTTATAATTTAGTAATATACATTTATAAAAATTATTATTTTTATTTCTGCATATTACTAAACATTTCGTTACTATAACAAGTTATAATCAATTTATAAGTCGCAATATATTTTGTTATCCGGCCTTGATTTATTCAAGATTCTCTTCATTTCTTGTTTCTGTTTTCTGCCTTATGTTGTTTTTTTTCATTATTTTTGCAGAATTTGAAATCAAAATGTATCATTATTATGACAAGTCTCATGAAAAGCCGTATAATAAAAACGGGAGTGAAATTGTTGAAATACTTCTTATAAAATGCTCATTAGACAGTTTTTTTCTTTATTTCATCTTCAACATTCGAATTTATTGTTCTGTTAAATTTTTTCAGAATTTTGTTTATTTAAAATTAAAATAACATGCTCATATGAGATTTCTGTCTAACTAAATATTATTTTATTTACTTCCTAATTCACATTTTTTTACTAATTGAAAAACGTACGAGTATTTTTGTGCCGCTTCATGATAATTTAACATGTAACTTGCATGTTGTAAAGATATAAAAATCAAATTATAAATAATTCAAAATAATCTTATAAAAATGTCTTTTAAATTTTAACAGTTAAAAATGTTATGAAAAATTTTATTCGATTACTGTTATTATGAGAAATATCAGAAATTGTAACCATTGATTAATTTATTAAGAAAAGTGCGTTTTGATATTCATTGAAAATTGATTTTTTTTTTCTTTTTGAAGTAAGATCGGATTGAAAAAGATTTTTAAAAATTCCTGAATTGAGCTTGAGCTGAATTGCTCAGGACAAACACGTGATTTTTTTTACTCAAAAATCCAAAAATGAGCTCGAAATAGTGTATTTTGCCATTTCTGGCCTCTTAATATAAGAAATATTGACTTAGTCAGTTCAGCAAAGTTGCGGCTTGAAATATTTTCTACAATTTTGCTTCAGGTCACTTTTGCCTAAAACTTATGAAAACATGATTTTTTTTGACTCCAAAACCGAAAAGTGAGTCCCAAAGTGTGATTTTTTGCTCCAAAACCGTTTTTTGCCTTTCTTGGCCTCTTAATATATCAAACATTGACTTAGTTTAGAAAATTTCAATAAAATTAATAAAAAAAAATTAAAAAATACTCACAATTTAAGGTATTATCCGGTTTTTAAAACTGTACTAATTTTGTTTCCTTTTAAATGTCAATAACTTCATATATAAATTTTAAAAAAATATAAATTCTTATGGGAAATTTATTACTTGATTTTTCTTTTATTTTCTTTTTTTATGGTTCATTTAACAATTTAATTCAATTAAAATGAGTAGAAATAAAATTCAAGTTCTTCCAATGAAATTGACAGAGAAATGCAGTTCATCACGTTTCAATCAATAACGTTATTTGCAATTCAATTTACAGTAAGATTATTTTCACTTCCAAAACTTCGCAAAATTTAAGTTTGTTTTTTTTTTTTTATTTATTTTAAGAAAGTCTTTAATTGTGAACTAGTTTTATTTTATTATTTATATTTTTTTTTTTGTTAAAATCTTAATTTAATTGATTAAATTGTTTGCTTTTACCCAAAATTTACTTTTAATCTTTTTAAAACTATTTTTCACTTTTTTTTTGGATTAATCATAATAGATTTGCTAACTGTACACAGTGTTTGTTATTATTTTCTATGAAATGGTGTGATATGTATGCAAAAAAATTTGTATTACGTTGGTTTTTAATTTAATTTATTAATGAATGGTGTCTGTATAATTTTTCGTTGATGAATATTTTCACTATTCACTATAATAAAAAATTTCTGGTAGAGTAATCACAATGATTTTCTACTTTTATGTGTATGAGATATACTTGTTGTGTTAAAAAAATGTGGGTGATGGACACTCATACGTTTAAATGACATTCGATTGAGTCATAAATGCACTTGTTAATTTATATTTTAATATCGACGTATTTTAACGTTATTATTTTTTTTAAATTTAACAGAAGGTAAAATGAGAAAAATGTTTACACAAATTATCTCAGTTTTAAATTGAAGAAGAACAAAAATTCTTATTGTTTGAAGTCATCATACTCTCATTAAGAAAACAGTATTCTTCTTTCATTTCTATGACGCCATATTTATACTGTATTCTTATATGAATAATTCTATTACTTGCTTAGTTTTCTGTTGTTACAATTTCATATTGTATCGCACATTTTACATTTAAAACTTAACTTTTTGAAATTACACCTTGATTTTATTTTATTAGTCAAAACTTCTTAATTTAATAACATTTTTCATTTCACGAATATTTTTTAAAATGACTAAGAAAAATCATTTAAATGTTTTGATAGAAGAATATCTCCGAATAAAATCACTGACGCAGATCTACGTCTGTATACTTTGCCGGACAACTCAACACTAAAGTTTACCTGTAAACAGATACAGGTAAATTTCATATAAAAGCCGACTAAAAGAGTTTTTTGAACCTACATTCAATGTAAAATTTCATATGTGTTTGTGCGCAACTGACTTAACGCAGTTTAAGTCACATTTAAAACTGTATTCAGTAATTCAAGTGCCATGAGTATGAATGAGACAAATAGTTACAAGTTTTACAAACATAACTAAAGAAAATTAACAGAGAATTCAGTATGTTTTTGAATTTGAATTGAAGTGGACGTGTTTAATTTTGTTTCACCTAAATATTCATTTTTTGACTTAAATATTCGAAAATTTGATCAAAAAAAAGTTTTTATCAAGTTTAAATGATGATTGGAAGCGATTATGTGCTTGAAGCACATAATATTTATCATACAACAGAGGTAGGCAATATCATAGTGAACTTTACATTTAATCAAATCATTTTTGTGTTAAAAAAAACAGAGGTGGACTTAAGTTAATGTCATTTGAGTCACTTGGTACCTTATTTGGAGTAAAACATAAACATGCATTTTTGAAATCTGTGTTTAGCTATTTACAAATTAAACTCTAAGTCAGTGTATGGAAAAAAAAATTGTAAAATGATTTTAAGTCCGTCACTTATTGTTATGATTTGTTGATATGAGAACTTTTCATTTTTGCTGAAAATAAATTTTCAAACTAATCGTTGAGTTACTGAGTGTTTTACATTATGCAATGCTTCAAATTCGTTAAATAAATTTGATGAAATTTGAAATTACTTTAATTTCAGGTTGATACTGGAGGATGTTTGAGTGCTTCTGGGACTTCAGCTCTTGTTCTCAAAGGGGTTCATCTCTCTGTTCATAGTGGTGAAGTGATGGCCATTCTAGGATCAAAAGGTTTTATAATTAAAGTTTTTTTCAATTAAAATTAATTATCTATTTTATTTTAATTAAAAACCAGGAAGTGGAAAACGTGCTCTTTTAGATGTTATCTCGAGACGAGCTGAAGGATCTACACGTGGCCAAGTCTTACTTAATGGAACACCATTGACGAAATCCTTATTCCAGCAAAGATGTGCTTATGTGACACAAAATTGTGACTTCATTCCTGGTCTTACAGTTTCTCAAACATTACAACACACACCATCCATTGTAAGTTAATTTACATTTTTTTTTTATTTTAAAAGTACAATGATTTTTATATTTCAATTAAAACAGTTAAGTGGATATTTGAAAAGTTCTAAAGTACGTCAAATATTAGCAGATTTAGCTCTTTCCCAAGTTTCAAGTAAGCGTGTTGAATATTTGAATTTAAGTGAAAAACGTCGTTTGGCGATCGGTGTTCAATTAGTCAGAGATCCAGTAATGCTCTTACTTGATGAGCCAACGTATGGACTTGATCCATTGAGTGCTTATTTATTGATATCAATTTTGTCAAATTGTGCAAAGAAAAGCGGTTGTGGCATTTTGCTTAGTTTAGAAAAGCCTCGATCAGATGTATTCCCATTTTTGGACAGGTGAATGATAAAATTTATCAATGAATATCAAAAACTGATAACAATTTTTAATAGAGCGTTATTTTTATGTCTGGGAGGTGCAGTTTATAGTGGGTCTACAAGAGCCATGCTAGAATATTTTCATGGTATTGGATTTCCGTGCCCTCAATTAGAGAATCCATTGATGTATTATCTATGTTTGTCAACTGTAGATCGACGGTAAGTTGAATTAAAATAAAACATTTTCTTAATTTAAATAATTTATTCATATTTTGTATACATTCTTTTTACTTTTTAAATCCCATTTGTAATTCATATTCGGTTTATGACTTAAAGCTAATGGTACGGTAATTTACTTTTTCATTGAAAGTAAAATTATTTTTAAACCTCTCTATTCTGATGAATTTTACAAGTTTTAATTTCAATTTTATGGCATGTTATGGTATAAAAATAATACATTTTGTATGTCAATTAAATCCAAAGTTTTTCGTCTTTCTATTAAATGTTTATCCAAATTCAAATAATTGATGCGACTTTGTATCGAGCAAGCTGGGATCATCAAATACTTTCGCACAAGCTTTCGCAGGTCTTCAAAGTTACTATGACGCCAATATCCAAGTAAGTCTCCATTTCCACTAATTTTCATATCAGCATATTGTCTAACTTCATTTTTCAAGGAGTCTGCTAGCGTAAAAGTACCCGGATTTGATTCCATAAATTCTGCAAACAGCTCATTGCCTTTCGGCTCATTTTGCGTATCTGACATAGTTCGAATTTCAAATGTATTTGGGTCAAGACCAACTTCAAGAAGTTGCTCATTAATTTTTGACATAATTATATCTTCGAACTCGTTTCTTTCCTGTCGTGGTACGAATTTCAAATGTTTGAACTTTGGATTAAGAAATACTCCAATTTTATGTAAATCATTAATGTTAAGGGTTTCGTTGATCATTTGGTTAAATGCATGTTTGGCATCAGCTAAACGAGGTTCATCAGATTCGTTCGCTAAAAAGTGTTTTTGTAATTTCATCTTCCATAAAAATATTGAATCCAGAGTTGTTTCCTTAAAGTTTGCAATTGAATTGCCAAATTCTCTCAGAATTTTGAGTTGATGTAAGAATTCATCTAATTTTGGGTCATCAGTTGTAATGACATTTTCCAAAAACGCCACTAATTCTTTCAAATTTTTAATTTTATATGTCTCTTTTAATGCTTGAATATATTCAACCGATTTATTTTCTTCAAGTAACTTGATTATTCCATAGTTTAATTTTTCCAAACTACAAGTCACTGTTTCCATATCAGTTACATCGATATCTGTGAGTCCGGCGTTACTTAAATCATGTGACATTATTAACACACATTTCTTCTTCTTAAAATTTTGTACATCATCCATGTATTCTTTTAAAATCGAGGAAATTAAAGGATCAAGATTTAGTTTGTTGCTAACTGTGTCAGCTAAAACGGTTCCAAGACAATATCGTTTGAGTTGAAATTCATGATTGATCCAGTCAGCATATAATGTGAATATCTTACGATGCTCATCCCAAGACCAAATTTCATAGGAAAGGCAAGCATTGACTGTCCGTATTTCTGCACGAATATCTTCTTTAATTTTATCAACCATTAAAGGTAAAATCTTATCTGTCATTTTTCTACGATTAGACAATTCTGGCTGTGTTTGATTATCCACAAGACTGGCACAGAAATCGGCAAAATTTGGGTCATCAAACAACTCGGGTGACCGTAAACTTTTGTATACAAGCTTGGCTTGGAGCAGTAAACTTGGACTAAAAAGTGGTGACATTGGTTTTGGATCCAATTGTGGACATTTATGTCTAGATAAACTTGCAATACTCTTCTTGTCACCACTAAGCAACATTCCACATGTAACACATCTTAAGAAATTTTGTTCGGTTCCATTGTAAAAAACCATTGCAAATTGTTTCCATTTCGGATGCTCGTTGTTCAATGTAAATGTAATTGAAGGATCTTTTTGTGCAATTTTAAAAGACAATTCTTCTCGAGATAATTGATCTGGGGATTGTTCAGCAATTGAATATTCAGAAACTTCAATCTCATTTTTATATTCCATTGCATTAGCTTTTACCCATGTAACAGGCTCATCATGAAATTCCTCTTCATTTCTATACATTGTTTGCATAGCAGATCTATCAGTTTCATCAATCGAATCGTTATTGTACTCATGATTTGATTCGTAATCGCTGTTATTTTGATCATTATTACTTGATTGTTCTTCTTTCACAATTCCATGATTTTCTTTTGCTACACGATGTTCATCATACCTATGATTCGGGATACGATATTGTTTTTTGGCTGTAGCACATTTGTGTCTCAGTAGTTGTGAATTACCCGTGCGTGCTTTGTGAAGCATTAATTTACCACAAGAGTTACCTAAAATCAAAAGTTTAAAAATAAAATTAATTATGAACTTTAATATTATGAGTAATAATTTACACATAGAATAACTTTTTTTAAGAATAAGGTTGAATTCTAATAAGAAATTTAAAAGAATTTCTTTACAAATTGTCGTAATACCACAAGCTTTAATATTCTTATTATAAATGGTATTATTTTTTTTTATTACAAATTCATTTGATCACGCTTTAACATGTTTACGACACATTTTTTATATTAAAAAAAAAATTACATTACTTATCAAGTTCATATCTTTATCCAATAAGTACCATTATACTCACACTGTGCAAAATCTTGTCGGTGTCCTTTGTAAAATATACAACGATATTTACTCCAAACCGGTGACTTGAAAATATTTGGGACTCCTTTGGTGATATCAGGATCATTTTCTTGCATTCTTGCATAAATTTCTTCAATAGAAAGCTTTATTTTCTGTGCCATATTTTAAATTTATTTTTTCTTCACAATTAATGATTCCAACAACGATGAATATAATCAAAATATTATTTCAATGAATATATTTTCTTTTATTATTATTATTATTATTTTGAGACAAACAGACAATAACTCAACTGTTTGGCGTGTCGGTACGAACTAATCTGGATGTTTTTTCTATATTACTTCAAATGCTTACTTGTTGTTTTGTTTCATGATACACATACACACTGAACACGACTTACATGACGAATGTCGTTTATTTTGAGCACGCATCGTTTTTCTATAGATAGGCAAGAAATAATAACAACTGAAATACGTGTTGTCTCTACATGAACACAGTCCCGACTGCTCTATGTTATTTTGAAGAACGAATATTATTGTATGTATAAATTGAATTACATTCGTGATTCAAACACGTTTCTCACAGAATATATTTTCAACTAAAATATATGTAATACATTAGCTACCACCATTTGTAGGCTTTACCACCATTTGTGAGATTTTTGAAATTGAAAATTTATGCTTTTAAATAATAAATTACATTAGTTTAATATTAAAAATGTGTTATTTAAGTTTGTAGAAAACGATTTCCATTCATTAATTTACTATTTATTTTTGATAACATCAATTTAAAGCGATATTTGATTTGTGAGTGGTATGTGCGAACAGGCGTTCCCTATGTAATAATAATTTTTTTTTGTTATTATGGAATTCTGAATACACAACACGTCGTACCTTGTGTAATAATGCAGATTGCCACGAAATTTTGAATCACATGTATCAATGCTGGCGATAATAATACATGTTATAGAGCTAGAAATGCTTGAATAGAGATAATTTTTTTGAAAACTCAAGTTTTGGACAATGACCCCTTATTAAATATTGTAATAAAAAGTTTCATTTGAATTTTGTAATGAATTAAAATAAAAATGAGTGTAAATTTCAAGATATTTGAAAGCAAGCATTCCTGTCTAAGTTACTCTACACAACAAATTACTCTTCAGATGATGAATATTCTTGCCATTGAATTTGTATTTACACTCAAAAGTAAATTTTTGTTTTTATACATATGCATGTCACGCTATATAAATCGATATTATAATCGGTTTGCCTCAATGAAAAAAGAACAAAATAATATAATTTAGGGTGACGATGGTTCAGGATGCACGTGGTCGTTCCTATCCATTAAATAACGTAGAAATATTTTCATGACATTGTACGAAAATTAAAATTATTTTATGTTTAATATGAATGTTGAAATTGGAGAGGGAATAAAACATCCGCTCAACTTGAAAAATATTGTGCGTATTATGTACATTTTTTTTTAATTTCATTCAACGAAAACTGTTATTAGGATACGTGCTATTGCTCTTTGTGACAGAAACGTCGTCATACCGTGTATACATTTATGTGAATATTAGTCAATGTGTATCGTTTCATTCATGTTTTTTCATATTACATTTATGTAGTGCGTGCATTTTATAAAATAAAACTTATCAAGGGACCGTTACAGGATTACTGAACAATTAAGTGGTACACGACATGAAATATTAATTTTTTTTATCCTTTCATATCACTGTTTTCAAAGAATTTTATTATAAGTGGTATTGCAGCGAGTTTTTGTATGTCCCTGATTTCTAAGTTATTAATATAAATATATTTTCAGGAGTCGTGATCGTTTCATAGAATCAAGTCAGCAAATTGATGCGTTAGTTGACCGTTTTTCGAGAGAGACATCTTTGCCAGAAGCACCATTGAATCCCCAAGGTGCAAACAAAATACCGATGTCGTATGGCAAACCAGGAGAGTTTAAAGTTTGGGGAACATTATACGTGTAAGCTTTTTAAATAATGAAATGAAAGCTATTTTTTATTTCCCAATTTCTTTCAGACGACTATTAGCTGCAACGTTTTCATGTGGACACGCTGGAATGAAAGCACTTTTCCTCAGACTTTTAGCACTTCCGGCTGCAATGGGAATGATTTGGTTGTTATATCATCAAGTTGGGGTCTGAATTTGAAAATAAAAATTGTTATTAGATTAAACTTTATGAAGTTAAATGTTTTACAGGATGATAAACAAGGCTTTTTCAGTAAAAATGGCATGATTCTTAATATTTTGGGACTTTCATATGGAATTGGGATATTAGCCACAATAAGTCTATGTAAGAATTTGTTTTTATTATTTTAAATGAAATAATATTAAAACAATTTTTTTCTGTCTTTCAGTTCCTATTTGGCGTAAACGATTCGCCCATGAATATTGCGAAGGATTATATTCGGGTACAACTCTATTAATTGCATGGAACTTTGTATCAATGCCTTTTTCATTTATTTCATCTGCAATTGCTGCTTGTGCTGTTTATCCGTAATATTTTATTTCAATTTTGAATTTCAGTTCAACCTATAACAAAAAAAAAACACTTTTTTAGGATCATCCTTGATCCCAGCAAACCCGATGGCTATTCATTTCTTTACATTGTGATCGCAATTTGGTCCAGCTTTGTTTTAGCCGAGCAGTTATGTATCACATTTCTTCTCACTTTCAAGTCACGCATGAATACAGCAATTGTGGTTAGTTATATTCTATGCATATGCTTAATTTTGGCAAGTGGCAGTGTACGATCATATAAGGGACTTGCTCCGTGGTTACAAGACAACTCCAAAGCTATACACACAAGATATGCATCATCTTTATTGCATAGTGCAACATTTTTGTCTAGAAAAATGAATTGTACTAAAATTAATGGTGTGGAATGTCCTGAACCAAAGGATTTCTTGCTAGAAAGACTTGGAGTTGTAAAACAACAGGAAATTACAGATATCGCGGTGTCAGTGGCATTTGCAATTGGAATGGCATTTTTCAATCTTATTTTATATCTAATGCCAATGCCACGATGCATAAGGATGAAGTATAGAGATTAAAGTATTATTATTACATTTAATTAAGTATATTTAATAGTATTTAAATAAAAAAAAACGTTAGAAGTATTTTGAATTTTTAACATGACTCAGTGAAAACGACATTGCGACTCAGTATTGAATAAACCTCCTAAAAGTATGCAATTAGCATTAAATCAAAATAATTTTTCATATTTTTTGGTATGTTTGTCTAGTCAAAATTTGTTGATTGATATTCCTTTTTTAACCTGGAACCTTCTGATGTCCAACCAATTGATGCTGCACAGGAAAATGGTCGTGAGAGTCACAAAAGTGTGATGATCAATGCCTTGAAGCTCTAAGAATGCTTCATAGAATTATGAATAAGTATGAAATTTTGAAATAAAAAAGTTAATGTTCCACAGTTCAATGAAATTATATTTTTACTAAATAAATAGTCAATATTGATGATTTGATGCACAAGTAACTTTACAAGTTTTTGTTAAAAAAGTTAAATTTATCTGATGAAAAATTGTTTGAATTAAATTAAAATAAATGATGATTGCTGTCTAAGATTTATTTTTTGAAAATAAACCCGCTGTGATTTATGGTGCACCAACATCAATTCCTACTACATAAAATTAAAGCATAAAAAAAATATAACTCGTTGTGTTATTATTTTAACTATACCAAGTTGTATCATCATCAACATAATTTATACTGAATTCAATCTAATCTCATGTATAATGATGATGAGAAGAAACATATTTTTGCATAATTCATGTCTTGTTCGTGTACAATTTTTATTTTCATCTTCATTTCAAATATTTTTAATTTATTTTTTTTTTCATTATAGCAAGGAGCAATGGCTCACATTTGACCTAATCTATTATTTGCCGGACTGTTATATTCGTTATTAAATTGCAATTTTAATTATCATGCCTTTTGTTGTGGCTTGTGTATTGCCTACAGTATAAATAAAAGTTATTTTTTTGAGATGATGATGATGATTATATTTGATGTTAAATTGAATTGTACATTGGTGATTTGATTGATTTTTTTTTTCTTTATTGTTGGTGGCAATTCACGGTTTATTGTTATCAAAAAAGAATTAGGTGCAGAAGAGGTGATGGTGTTAAAATTATATTAATAACAATAGTATGAACATTATTTTTGCAGCAGTAACAATAAATAAATAAAATTAAAATTTTATAAGTTACAATTAATGATATTCCTTTCTATAGACTTACTTTTAAAGGTGTTGGGTCTCCATTTCAATTTTCAGCGCATTTCTTGAAAATGCCGAAATTGTAGGCGGTCATGCTGTCCGTCAGTCTTTGTCAATGTCGTCAATCATTGAAGGATGTCGCCAATCATTAAAAGAGTAAGCTAATCAATGAAAAATGTTACCAGTCATTGAAAAATTTCGCCAAGCATTGAAAAATGTCACCTAACCCACCTTAATTATGATAAAACTCAAATTTGAAGATTTCTTTTCAGTCAGTGTTAAATTTTTAATGAAATTGGCAAATTCTATACATTAAAATGCGCTTATGTATATCGTTCATGATTACATTTTACATTTTAAGTTTTAGTTACTAAATTTAAAAGAAAACTAAAAACTGCTAAAAGTCATTTTATTTTCTTTATATCCCTTCATTTTACAGTAATAGTAATAATAAAATTTCAACTGTGGGAATGTCATCTCAAAACTTTGTTGTTTGTTTCAGTAAAACGTAGAAAAATATTATGCAAGCAAAATATTTAGTTTCTTAAATCTTGATAGCAAATAATACTGAATTACTTTCTTTATGCAAACAATGAATATAATTTTATATATTTGTATAAGAAATTCAGTAAGTCACACGACAATTTAATTATTTTCATAATAAAAGACATTCATTATGGTAATCATCATTATACATATACAATTAATTATTGAGTCATCTTCAAAATTTCACATACATATTGACCCATATTTCTCACAAGTGAAGTTTGCCTTTTAAACTTGTATGATTTAAGGGTTTAACAATGCTGTAATGAAATTAATGAAACATTGTCCAAACAAAAAATATCTTTTTTTATTTGATAAAATTTATTTTTCTTGACCGTGAATCTGAAATGGCTTAGCTTAAAGGCAAGTGGTCTGATGTAATGGGCCGTCTATTCAAGACCGTCCTAAAGCCATTTCAATAAGTAAATGCTCATGAGGCTCTGACATTGCTTCGATACACCATTCAAAAATTATGGATTAAAAGGGCAGAGTGATCGCAGTTTTTATTTAAAGCATTTCAATTTTAATTGTTTTTTTTTTACCTTGTATTAAACAATAAACTTGTTGCACATTTTTAATTTTGACAGAAGCAACAGGTCCAAAGAGAACTTTGACGAAACTTACAAAGATATTTGATAGTTACCAAGGAAACCATAAATTTGTTTACCAGAAATAAATTTATTTAGAAAACAAGAGTTTTGATTTCATATTAATAATTATATAAAAATGGTTCTGAGTAAGTAAAATTTTTAATATTTTTTTAATTTTAAATAATTTCATTTAATTCAATTATTTTAAGTAACTGAAGAACTTGTGCGGAAGAAATCTGAACACAATGAGCTTTTAATTAGCACATTGGAAGAGCTTTCATTACATCAGGAGAATATTGAAAAAATTGATCATGTACAGAACTGGTGTCGAGAGCTAAGGATTTTACTTTTACAGTCGAATCTTATCGCTAAAATTGGTTGCATTTCATTTTTTATGTTTCATTGGATTGTAAAATAATTTTTCGTTTCAATTACAGAAAATCTACACAAATTGAAGAAACTCGAATACCTAAACTTAGCTATAAACAATATTGAACGTATTGAAGGTCTTAATGCACTTGAATCATTACAAAAACTTGATTTAACTTTGAATTTTATTGGAGAACTAACTTCAATTGAGAATCTCATTCCATGTATTCATTTACGTGAATTACATTTGACGGGTAATCCTTGTTCCGACTTTCCTGAATATCGTAATTATGTAATTGCAATTTTGCCTCAACTAATTAATTTGGATGGAAAAAATGTCACACGCACAGATCGAATTAAAGCTACAAGAGATTTAGAGAAAAATCGAAGGCAAATTATACAGAGACAAGCTGAATATCAAATTGAAAGAGATTTGCAGAAGATAAGGGTTAGGCAAGATTTGGAGGAGGCCGAAAATGAATTAATCGATTTAGAAGATGAAGAGGAGAAAGTTAAAAGGTAAATGTTATAAATAAAATTTCAATTTGAAATAAAAAAATTCTCCTTCAATCAGATTCTGGAATCGCAAAAGTGAGAATTGTCCAGAGACCAGGTGTCAAATTGCAAAATATTCGCAAAATAAAAAAGATCAAAAGTCAACTGAAAATGAAACTTTCAAGGAAAAAAGAGAAGTAAAATTGTTTGATCAGAATGGGCGTCCATACAGTGTAAATCGTGCAAAACTTGAATTTAATTTCCTTGACGAACAAGACAGATACGAGCTAAATCTATGCATCTATAAGTGAGTGTACTTTTCTTTAACCTTTAAAATATTGACATTTGCATGTAATTTAATTAAACCAAATTAAAAAAAAAACTAATTCAAATTATCTAATAAAAGATATTTAGATACTTCAATGATTGATGTCGATGTTCAACCGAATTATGTGCGTGTCACTGTCAAAAGCAAAATATTTCAACTAGCACTGAATGATGAAGTAAATATAGAAAAATCTTCGTCGCAGCGATCAATGATTAACGGAAATCTGTTTATTGTGATGCCAAAGCTAAATTATAAGGAAGTGTTACCAATAACAAATCCCGAAAATCAAAAAAAGTCTAATAGTGAGCTTAAAGGAAATGAACTCAAAGGAGTTGTTAACATTAAAAATATTATTGAACGATCAGATAATAATCAAAAAAATGAAATTAAGAAGACGTTAATTGAAGTTAATGACTCAAATGAAACTGATTACAATGATATGCCTGAATTAGTTTAAATATAGAAATTATTCTTTTCGTTTCTTGTTTTATGAATCTTTAATGTCTGTTAAATGTCATTTAGAACTTTTAACTGAAATTTTTTCTGGAATTTTATGTAAAAATAGGTGTGCAAAAAAAAATTAAAGGAGGTGTGACTATGACATAAACATTGTATTTATTGTTTTGAAAATCAATAAAATTTATCTTGATCAACTAATATATAAAATTAAAAATGAGAATTTTTTACGACTGGGCGGTTTAGAAAAGTGCGTTTTGATGGGACTCCGGATTTTGAAAAATTTGCAAAATTTACCATTTAAGAATTTTTTTTAAAGAAATCGCCCATTTAAGAAAATTTGGGCCTTTGACCGTTCCTAGGCTCTGGAGCAAAATCTTAAAGCTAATGATTTAATGTATATTTTTATGAGCAATCAGCAATATTTTCAGGCTTTGGAGGTTCTGGAGCTCAATCCATGAGCCCAATCTCAAACCTCATAAGTTATAAATAAGCCTTATGAACTTCTTTATCTTATAAAAAACCCAACCTCACTTCAAGGGACCATTCCGGAGTTATGGAGCTTAATGTGTGACAGAGTGATTGCGGACAAACCGTCGGTAATAGGGCATTTTTTCTTACGAAAATCATTTAAAATATTTTCAGACAGATCAAACCCATAGAAAGTACTTTTATAATTTTCATAAAAATATTCAAATTGTCATAAATCTTTCAAGCTAAACATCGTTCATAAATAAATACACAATAAAAAAATTTACTGTGCCCTTAAAATGTAAATGATGTGAAAAATGCAGAAAAGTTGCATCTTTTAACATTTGTATTCTCATGTATAAAGAGTAAAGTGAAAAAGATTCGTGAACTACTAAATGGCAAAAAGTACACATAATTTCAATTCGTTTACAGATCTATAGCTACAGATCCAATATCATAATAAATAAAGTTTAAGGCATATTGACAATGTTTCTTATATTCAAGATGACACAGTATTTTTTTTTTAAATATAGAGAAGCTACGATTTGATTAATGCATTTCAAAGTGCATTACTTTTGTAAATATTGAAATATTTGTAGATGAGGCTTTACAACTATGAATGAAAATTTAAGATCAAATTTCGACTGCTGAACCCGCTTATTTTATTTTTGAACATCGCTCTGTCAGTTAATTTAGTTCTACTCAAAGAATTTTCATTACAAATTTAAATTCCTCGTTCCAATAAAAATGTTAATCGTTCATTGAAACTCCACTTTCAAGAAAAATCATTTTTTGTATGTGGGTAGAATAATTTATCGTTAAATATGAGATCATAGTGCTATTAAGTCATACACGTAATTGAATTGAAAGGAAAAGTATTTAACTTGTTTGTTTTTATGTTGATTAAGATGATGATATACAAGTACAAGAATGTAGAAATGTTCATCGCCTGAGTCAGAAAAATGTTTTGTATTCGAACGAATATTGGAGACAACAGTTTTGCTAGGAACGGCCGTTTTTGAAAAGGGAACGGCACTTAAATTGAAGGTTCAATCTATTTAAAATGAAGAAAATAAAAAAATTAATTCTGACCCTTACCATTCATGCATTCTATTCTCTCAGTAAAATCATAAATTCCTTTTACTTTCAAATTAACTTAAATTGATGATGATTATTATTGTTATAACGGGTAACACGATCTCCAGATATGCCCTTCGAACATTACTCGAGAGCATTATTGAAAATTTCTTTACAAAAATATTTCCGTGACCATAATTTACAAAACAATTATTATATTGCGGCATAATACACAATTTATGCTTTTATTATAACTGACGGACATTTAATAGTAGCGAATATTATGCATTGTTTAAAAAAAAAGAATTTCATAGTGATACAAAAGACGTAAAAGGAACAAATACAGTTAAGATGAAGATATTTTTAAAAAATTACATGTAATATTGTTTAGAAGCGCAATTTTACAATTATTACACCTTTTCTTTTAGCGGCTGTTGTTACAATTTTATTGTTTAATGTTAGATATTGTTTCAATTTATTGATACCTTATTGTTCAAATTAATTTCTATTGGTTTATATTTTAATTCACTTATGTATTTGAATTACACATAAAATGAGAAATTTTAACCACTGAGCGGTTTAGAAAAGTACATTTCGATTGGACACGTTTCAGTGAATAAAATTAAAATATATTTTTACATATCAACGGTTTTAAAATAACCGTCACTTTGAAAAGTCCATCATTTAAGATTTTTGAAAAAATCGTCGTTTTAAAAAAAAACCGTCATTTTAAAAAAAAATCGTCGTTGTAAAAAACCGTCATTTTGACAAATTCCGCCATTAGTAAAGTTTGAAAATTTCCCCCATTTTGGAAATATGGAATTTAAAGCTTTTGACCATTTTTAGACTCTGAAACCCCAATTTTTAAGCTTACGAGTTAAAATTTATTCTAATAAGCCCTTTTATACAAAAAAATTTGAACGGTTTTCGGGCTTTGGAGGCTCTGGAGTCCAATCTCAAAGTTAACTAGTTATAAAAAATCCTTATGAGCTCCTTTAGCTTACAGAACCTTACCCTCGCTTCGATGGACCATTCCGGAGTTATTGATAGCGATCAATGACAGAAAGACGGTGGACAAACCCTCTGTAATAGTGCATTTTTTCATACGAAGTGCACTAAAAAACCTCATTATAATAATGACGCCTAAATTAAGGTTTTAAATTGTATTAAAGGATCTTCTTCATTAACGTAAACCAATTTGACTTAATTTCATAGCCTTGTTATTAATATTTTTCAAATTTGGTTTAAATCTTGATTTTTATGTATGCTAAAGACAAATTGAACAAGGAAATAAAAATATTCCAAAAGTTGAAGGAAAAAAAATTGGCGTTTGATGAGACATGAACACGATATTGTAAATTAATTTTTTTCAATCATCTTCAAAATCATCATTACAATTTAATAATGTTATAAAATTCAAAATAATAATGGTAAAGATCGTGTTTTTGAGTTTATAAGACATATACCTATAAATATCTATCACTTTTCATTTGCCTTATATGCTCAGCCCAAATAAGAATCAATATAATAAGTTTAATAACAAATAAAGATTCAATTTGCAACAAGGTTGCCTTTTAAAACGATGATGATGATGTCTAATTTGTGTTGTTTCAAAAAAAATTATGTATTTTTTTTATTATTGTCTTGAAATAGAAAGGTAATTTTGTGTTAATGTAACGTTTAGTAATGCAATTAAATTGAATTGATGAATAGAGGAAAAAACTATTTTGGATACATTGTTTGGCTAATGATGATTAGTTCTTGGGTTATTTTGGTTTTTTGAATTTAACATTGTTTGTGATGAAGTTTCCGCATTGTTTGTTATTTTATTTCCTGAATCAGATAATTTTGATTTTTAGCAGGAAAATTAAAGTAATTTAATAAAAATTTTTTTAACTGACAAAAGTTCTATTTTAAATTCTAATGATTGGAATACATGTTCTATGTTCACACGAACATTCGTTTAAGGTACAATTCAAACATGTATTATAATAAATTTCATTCTTGTTTTTATTATTCATATGTGTTGATCACGATTACGTTTTATTCAATTTTATTATTTTTATTTTGTTTTTTTACTCATTTATTTTGGAATTAAAATAAGAAAATTATTTATTATTTTTTATTTACCTTTTGCCTATACATGTTTGATGAACTTTGATAACAATTCATAGGGCAATAAGTTCGCTGTCATTTAAACGTCAAATCTCGAATCATCCAACGTGCACTCTTTCTTTTGCAAAGTAGGTACCAAAAAAAGACCATTTGGTGCGATAAAAATTCACATTTCTCCCAATAATTCGCATTTAAATACAGTTATTCCAGTGCTAAAGTCTGCATTGACGTGTAATCTCTTTTATTTGATAAAAAAGTAGTGAAAAAAGTAAAGAAAAATGAGAATTTACAAGGATATTTTCACCGGTGATGAAATGTTCTCCGACACATACAAAATCAAGCTTATTGATGACGTATTGTATGAAGTTACTGGAAAACTTATCCAAAGAAAGGGAGATGAAATTCAATTAGATGGTGCTAATCCCTCAGCGGAGGAAGCTGATGAAGGAACTGAAACTGCCGTTGAGAGTGGAATTGATGTTGTCTTAAATCACCGTTTGGCCGAATCTTATGCATTTGGAGACAAGAAATCATTCACCCTCTATTTGAAGGATTACATGAAGAAGTAAGTTTAATTGAGTCATCTTTCGAATTCTTTCAATCATAGTTATATATTTTTTCTTAATAATTTAGAGTTGTTGCTAAGCTCGAAGAGCGCGCACCTGATCAGGTCGAGGTTTTCAAAACAAATGTCAACAAGGTCAGCAAAGACATTCTTGGAAAATTCAAAGATTTGCAATTCTTCACAGGAGAGTCCATGGATTGTGAAGGCGCCGTAGCAATGGTAGAATATCGTGACATTAATGGCGAATCAGTACCAGTTTTGATGTTCTTCAAACACGGTTTGGAAGAGGAGAAATTCTAAATTAAATCACAGAGAATGCACGGGATGAAATGAGATTTCCAAAAACTGGTCTATCTATAAAAATAAAAAAAAAAAACGATATTTTGCTAACAATGAAAACATTTTTAAAATTATTTTAATTTAAATCGCTAAATAAAGTAAATTATGTAATTTTTTTTTATCAATCAACCGATAATCGAGTTTAGCTGAATTTTAAAATTGAAACTCCAGAACGCCTAATTGATGCAAAAACTTTTTACCTGAACAATATTTCAGTTTCATGAATCATGTTGACCTATTTTTCACTGTATCCATTTAAGAACAACAGATTATTGTGACAGAAACATGTGCAGTGTTTTGTGATCACATATAAAGGTGTGTACTGTATTGTCATGAAGATCTTCATAATAAAAAAAAATCGGGGAGGAAAATTCAAATTGATTGTAATCGTTATTCAATTTCTTGGAATGAAAGAGCGTAATTGACAAATCGATGTCAGCAAGGTAATTCAAGTTAGTTATAATTAATTTTGATTGGCATTCCTTTATGTCATATAATTGCCATCATGCCTGCTCTTCTTCATTTTATTTTTACTGACATGATATACAATATTGATCTTTTTTTATTCATCACAGAAAAAAATAGCGTAATAGTAACCTAATAAATTTTTATGCAACTCTTTTTATAACAATAGAAATGATTGATGAAAAATACATCAGAAAGAAGATAAATAATAATGAAAAACGTTTGAAGATGTTATGATGTCAATTTAAATAGATATTGAGTTTAAATTATTTCAAAATATTGAAGTGAACTATTTTCGTATTGAATTCCAAATTTTTCAATTGAAACCTGGTAAAAAATTTATGATTTAAGATTAAAAAATGAAATTTTGCTGACGCGATGAATAAAATGGAAATTTTAAGATTTAAATGATGAAGTGTGATAAGTGAACAAAAGTGCAATTGTGATATTAATTTAAATTTCTCTTTTTATGTCAGCTGTGATATCGTTTTATCGAGTTGATACACTTCAAATGAAGGAAAAGAAAAAAAGGAAAGTGACCACCTACTTTAACTTTAAAGTTCATATAATATCATAGTGCTTTTATGTATCTCAAGTACAGTAACAAACTGTAATCATCATCATCATCATTTACTCAATTTGACTTTATTATACAATAATACGCCTTGTTTAAACAGCTTGACTTCTTAAAAGAAATATTTATATTCAAAACATTTGCTATTATAGGATTTAAACACTCTTAAATAAGTTCATTTCTCATGCAAACAATAATTGTTTTTGGAGCATACTGTAATCGTTTTTTTTTCAACTCTACCTACAAACCAAATGCCGGACCAAACCTTATAATAGCATAACAAAGTTCAAATATTAATCATAAGTCTAGTTATTTTTAAAGTCATTTGTAACTTCTTGTTTAGATGGTTTATATTGTTAGTTATAAGAAATGAAATTATAACAGCACTCATAAAAAAAATATTTATTTATTATTATAAATTGTATAAGAAAAATATATATAGGCTAATAGTACATTGTTTATACTTTCGTTGAAAAGCAATGAATTCACCACCAATTTGTAAAGAAGATCGTTAAATGTCAATTTGTCTTGATGAGATTAAGATATAAGAATACAATAGTTAACTTTATTTAAAGAGGTCTATAAATATTTAGCAATGCATGAAATCATCATTCAACTATCTGTGATTGTTGTGAATCTTTGATAGGATTCGTAGATAAGAGGAACAGATAGGAGCCATGATTTAAATTTAGGAAATTGAACTTTCAAATGAAGTTTTGGGTCAAAACCGAGCGAATCATGCGTTGTGTTGAAAATTTATTCAGAACACCATCCAACACTAAAGGCCATTTAATTTAGGAGTCAGATTTCGAAATTCGACCTATTTTGAAATCTTAACATTAATGATGCACGATGGTCGAAAAAGATAGCTGTGAATTCGTACTTTTTTGAAATCTAAAAATGATTGATGCAGGATAGTTGAAAATGATAGCTGTGAATTCGTACTTTTTTGAAATCTAAAAATTATTGATGCAGGATGGTCGAAAATGATAGCTGTGAATTCGTATTAATTTTTATTTTGTTTTTGAAAATTTTAAAGTGACATTTTTGCACCAAAGAAAGCTTAAAGTCCATTTGTTAATATTAAGATTTTTTTTTGAATACAGCTTCATTCCGGGAGTTTTCAGAAACCCCTTAGTTAGACTCACTGAGTGCATGCTTCAATAAAAAACAATCCAAAATTAATTAAATTAAAATCCATGAAAAAAATGACAACAAATCAAAATCAAATCAAATTACTCTTTTAATTAAAAATTAAAAAAACTCCATAATTACCTCTTAATTAGATCTGTAGATCATCTCTTGATTCGGATATTCATTAGGCACAATAATTGGAAATCCAAAAAACTGTTAGGTAATAATTTAACATACGATCCACAACATATTAAACCCACAAATTAATCAAGATGATGTACTTTGATAATTTTATTTTTAATTTATTTTTTTTTTATTTCATTTTAATGCTCAGTAAACTTTTACTGTAAATAATAATAAAAAAACATAATAAATAACATATTTATCTAAATGTATTCTCTTTACGTGATAGGTGAATTAAGTAATTTTTACTGGTACTTGTAATAATACCAAAATTGAAAAGTGAACGTAAAATTTATGTTACGTTTGTGACAAAATTTGCAAGAATGTATCTTCTTTTATGTACTTTTATTTATATTATTTTTACATGCATGAATTATGTTGCAATCATAACTGCACTGAAATTGATCACTGATAATTTATTTTTGTTTCTTTTCTTATGAGAAGTTAATCGAGATTTGATTCAATACAATTTTTGTTTTTTTTTGTGGTTAAGGTTACTCTGGATTATTGTAATTATCATATATTTTATTTATGAGCAAATCAGTGATCGATCAATTATTTTGGGTTGAACGAGAAAAAAATGTTGGTTAATCATTTTTAAGCATGAATCATTAAAAAAGGCGTGAATATGTTACAATTTGATGTATGTTTGTGCTGCATCTTGATTGCGATATTGATTTGTTGTTACTTTTATTGATACATGATTATTTTATTATTAATTTAAAATTGCATATCACAATGCGAGAGTGTGGCATAAATTTATTTGTAACTGCTTTATTATAAGAAATATAAAAAAAATATTTAAGGAGTGTTAAATTGATTTTTAATTTGAATGAAAAGTAACGTAATGGTTTTTTTTTAGTATTGTTAATTCTTAAGGTTTTATGACATAATTTTCAATAATTTGTTAATGTGATTAAGTCATGTATGAATAACATTCAAATTTTTCATTCATACAATGTTGTATTCAGAATTAATTTTAACTGAAACATGTAATTTGAAACCTTAAAGAACATTTAACTGATATTTTTTGAATGAAATTGTGACTAATCGGCTTGTAATTAACTTTAGCAACACAAAAAAATTGCAACATCCTACTTATGTAACACAAATAATACAATGGGTGAACTTGCACTTTGGTTAATATTTAAAAGAATCAGGTGTGATATCAAAATAACTGACATGTTACAAAGTTTATTCCGCCACAAAATTTAATGATATAAATTTTTGTTTTAGAATTTCTGCACACTTCAAACACTAAAATTTCAGCTGAATCTATTCCTCGGAAAGAGAGGGTTAAGCATGGGACTCGAACTAAGCTTGCACAAGTGCAAAGTGATGACTGTATCAAGGTCAAGAGTCTTCTTTATATTCGAATATAAAATATCAGATACAATTCTGTGGTGTGTATTTCAAATGATAGATCTATACTCTTAACCCCAAACCAGTTGGACACCAGTGGGAAAGGGTGTTCCAACTGATGTCCCACTTGTTTTGGATTAACAGTGTAGGTGTCACTTCAAAATTTGACTTTAATGATGATCACTCAACCCGTTTAGCTAAAGCTAAAGCGATGCTTGAATTTGTCTTAAAACAGTCGTCGGAATTTCGGACTCCGAAAGTCTTCTTTCATAATACTTCGCGTGCGTACGATCTGTGTTGGAGTTTTGTAGTGTGATCTAATCGCCTCATTACAAACTTTTCAACACACAATTGGAGAAAGTTCAACAAAGATTCCTGCGTGTTGTACTTCGTGTTCATTCGAACCTTAATTACAAGCAGATGTACCAGGCATTCAACCTACAACCGCTCTTCAATCGTCGTTCTATTGCAGAAGTTGTAGTTTTACATGACTCTGTCGAATTGGCATACTGGACTGTCCTGATATTCTCGCTTCATTAAATTTCAACTGTCCAGCACAAAACACGAGAAACAGCTTTTTTCTCGAGCCATCGTATTTCAATGAAACTCTAATCAGAATCATGAGGGGGTTTATTTAGTGTCTGAATTTTTTGATTATTTGTGATCTAGAATTTCTACACATTTCATCAATAATTTTCAGATATTTCAAATATTAATATTTAGTTTTAACATCAATTCATTGTTTACTATAAAAAATATTATGTCATACAAATTGAAAAAACAAAAAAAAATTAAATTGACATATTTCTCATGTTCATATGCCTAGTAACTGTCTTCTAATCGCAAAAATAAATGTTAAAACTGTCTTACTAATAACTTTAAGATGACTATTTTATTACTAACGTTATTATTTTAAATTTTATTTACCTTTTTTTTACGATTCAATTTTTTGTTTTGTATTTAAAATGAACATTTATTTAATCAAAATCCATAAACGAGTTAGGTTGATTGCATTTCGATGTTTATGTTTTTTTTTCTATCATTATTTAATGATATTAAAAATAAAATTTAGCTCCAAATAAAAACATTTGTTTGAAATGATAAAATGAAGCAGAAGGAATATCATCATGTAATAAATTTTAAAATATAATTATTTCGTAATATTAAATTTTATAATTTGCTAAGAAAAGTAAAATAAATGTACAGGCAACAAGAAAACACAGCAGTTGGCTATGAGTAAGATTGTAATTGAAGGGTCATTTAATGTTTATTTTTCATTTAAAAGTTGTTATTAAACAGAATAATGCACAATTTAAAAGCATCTTATACAGAGTTCAATAAAAACAAGTATAATGCATTTCTTGAATGGTTAAAATGAAAATGTGTTTAAATGACATAATTGCAAATGTTATCGAATTCTTTTAACATGAGATATGATCCTGGGAATATATTTTTGATGAAAAATATTTATTTAAATGATTTCTTCTAAATATAGTCCAGATATAAAACAGTGAAGCACTTCATTTTTAAAACAAATAATTCAAATGTCCTTGATGTTCAGAATATTGTTATTTTAAGTTTTTATAAAGTCATGCATTGTAAAGTATCAAAATAATAAACATCAGTTATAGACTCACCTGCTTTTCATATACATTATGAGAGACAATCCTATCACGTAATCCTCAATTATTTCGTACTTTTGTTATTTAAAATAATATTATTTTTTAATAATAAAAATAATAATAATAGACGTTGACGATTTATCAAGCACCCATCTTTTGGAATTTGAGAGAGACATTGAAAATAATTTTTGTACTTCACGCGATTAAAATTTATATGTTTCAGTTCATTTACAAATTACACACAAATTTTCCATTAATGATTTTTATTATTTTACACATTCGAATTACAATTATAAATACTTTTTATATTTGGATACATTCAGGGTCTATAAAATTGTCATCATTATTATTTTTTGAGTACACACTATTGTATTAATGTATGTTAAAATTATTAAAATAATAATAGTTTAGAGAATGATGTCGTGTCTTCTTGAATTTAGTGGAGAACAAAGTGTTTACATTTGTATTATTTTTTGTGTTAAGCAAATAAAACAAATTAAGACATTTTTGGATGAATTACATTTTCTTTGTTTTACAAAAAGTATTTTTTACCATTCTAAATTAAAAACCACTGAAAAAATAATTTAATTAATTTCCTTAAGGTAGATAAGTTTTTACAAAGCTTCACTGCATTTGAGTTATTAATAAATTAATTTATATTGTTAATGATGTTCCTATTTTTGTGGAAGCGTAGCCTTAATCGATATTGTTAACGGTCTCTGATTTCTTCTTCTTGTAAGAGTTTTACTGATAACGTAGCATTTGGCCTGTCCATGTTTCTTTTGATCTGCCTCTTTTTACTATTCTGCTCTTGTTGCTTTATTGCTTCAATAATAAGGTGTTCCTTAGTCCTCCTCTTAACATGGCCATACCTCCGTAGTTTTTTAATTTCAAGTGCTTTGTCCATGGGTTCAGTGATTTTTAGGCTCCCCCTTATATGATTGGTTTTAACATGATCAAGAAGGGTCACGTCTGCACTCGTCTTCAGCAGCTTGTTTTCCATAGGTGTGACTTTTCTTGTCATTTTTGCACTGACTGTCCAACACTCTGTGGCATAGAGTGTTTGTCGAACGATTGAGTTGTAGAGTTGTCCTTTCAATTTCATTGGCATTTTTCTGTCACAAAAAATCCCTGAATTTCGCTGCCACTTCAACCATGCTGTACTGATACGATGGTTGACATCCGAACCATTAATGCAGTACTGATCCCAGATATTAAAAAGATCACAATTTGTTAATGGGTCACCATTTTATATTTGTTGATCTTCATTGAACTTATATTTGAAATTTTTTTAAAAAAAGAAAGTGTATAAAATAGAGCTTAGGTGTAAGAGAATTTAAAAAAGGTTAAAAAAGAGTAAAAATCAGGAGCAACAAAGTGTATAAAAGTGTAATAAAGAGCAAAATTAGGTTTTCAAACACTCTCTATATTGTTTTTTTTTTTTAAATTTTCTTACATACTGCTGATAGGATGTAAATGATCATTAGAAAGACAAAATTTTCTAAAAAAATAATAATCAAAAACAGCAGCATAAATTTAAATTAGCTCAAGGGTGGTTGCTCATTTACATGAAATACGCTATTTGGAATTTGATTGGAGTTAATTTTCAAAGCACATTAGTAATCCTTTCAAAAATTATTTTTTTCAGACTTAATTTTATTTTAATTATGAACTCAATGATAATCGGAATTAAAAATGTAACATTTCTTAATTATTTTAAGCTTAATTCCGGATTAGTTTTAGATCAACTTTTGTATTGATCATAGAATGAATACAACTAAAAATCTAACAATAAAAGAATCATCATAATTTTCAAATGTAAATTACAATCAGTATTAATAAATATCCGTTTCAAGATTAATGATCAGCATCTCTTACATTTAAAAACATAACATAAATGAATATCGTGAAACTGTGTGAATTTAATGTAAAATATATAGTTTACCTTGAACGTATTTATGAATGTCCTATAATATGTCTAACAGGCAATTTAAATTTTATATTAAATTGTGTAAAAGAAGCATCAAATACCTTGTCATGTACTTCATCTCATTTATTCTATGGATATTTAAAGAGATGTATTATGCCTGATTGCATTAAAATAATGACTATGAATATGTGTCTAAAAAGATAAAAAATAATAATGAAAAAAAATTAAATGGGTATTTAATAATAATATTAAAATTTATTAAAAAATCATTATTATTTATTGTGTGCATATTTAATTTTTTTTTATTGTTCTGTCCGTTGAATGCAAATTCACCTGTGATTCATATCTATTATTTCTTAAAGGCTTTAAAAACTATTTTTTTACATTATTGTTATTAAGTTAAGAACATTTAACATAATTTCATACTTCAATGCAGCACCTAATTGATTTAAATATATATTTAAATTTTTGTCAAAATCAATTTAAGCTCTTTTTGTCATCACCATTAACATCAAACGAGAAAGAACTACTCCATATTTTTGTAGAAATAAAAAAAACATGAGATCGTGTTGCACATACTTTTCAAAGTCCTTGAAACATTTTAATGCAATATTATTTTTATTTTATGAATTGAAATTTAATGTGAACACAAAGTACATTAAAGAGAAGATGTAGTAAAAAAAAGCTTTTGAACGCAATTTTTAAGTAGATACATATTTTTTTGACTAGATATGCAGCTACACACTTCACGAACATCATCAAAAAATCATGATCGTCAATGTTTAAATAAATGATCGTATATATATTCCAAAATCTAAAGTATGCATTGTTCTAATTATTATTACACGTTTCGGTTCATTATATGTTAAGTTTAAATATTGCGAAAATGTTTAAAAGTTGCGTTCACATAAGAATTAATTGAATTAAATTTTCATTTCATATAATATTTTAATGGTAAAACAACTTTTCTGTCCTTCAATAATAATAACTAAGATGCTCACATAAATTTAAATTAATAGTAAAATCTCAGCATGATATGTGTCATACATGACATGATCATGATCTTTTCGCTTTTACTTAATCTGATGATGGTCAATCATGAATTTATTTTTTATTAGCATGTTTAACTTGAATATGAAATTTAAATGAACTATTATAGATTAGTTTATTTTTATATAATCCTGTTATCTTTTTTGCAGATTATTTCATAATGATAATTTTTTTTGTTAATTAAGTACCTATTTAAAGATTTGTTACGCCTTATTAAAATCGTTTGCCAAAAACATTTTTAGTTGCACTACAGCTTTTAATGTTATAAATTAACACTTAAAAGACGCTTCCTTCCTGATATTCTCTGTATTAGAGATTCTGATTTTCAGTTTTAATTTTTTTCATAACTTGTGATGACATGTTAAAAATGAGAAATTCTAACCACTGCGCGGTTTAGAGAAGTGCATTTCGATGCCATTCGATTCCCTCTCTTTCTAGCCGTTATAATTAATTTAATTAAAGGTTCCCATTATGCCTCATGTCTGGGATTGGGTTTTTTGCGTCCTAGTATGGATTCTCAATCGTTATCGACCTGACTCGTTCACTACTTATTGCCAGATGTTATAATTTTGAAGTTTGATTTTCATTTGCCGCAACCATGAGTTTTTCTTTCTACTTCGTCTTCTAATAGCTGATGTGTTTGTAGGTGCATTAAGGGTCTGTGTAACAACATAATGTGGGTCGTTATCACGCCTTTTTACATGACCAAAACATGTCAGCTGATGTTCTTGGACTTTTTCATATATTAGTTCTATTATGCCGAAGCTGATAATTTCGCTGCAATGTTTGTCAGCTTTAGTTATTTCCTTGTACATTCTTAACATTTTCATCTCTGTTGTTTCGAGTTTTCTGTTGAATTCTTCATACATTGTCTACGTTTGTAAACCATATGTGATTGCTAGTCTAATGACTGTGGTGTGTAATCTGCCTTTGAGTTTTAATAACATTCTTTTATTGCAAAATTTTTGACCATTTTCAGTTCTGGAAGTTCTTGTGCCCGACCCCTGAGCCAAATCTCAAAGCTAATGCGATTAAAATCATCATTTGACTTATTTTTAAGAAATGAGTTTTATGGAAGAGAATTTGACAGTAAACCGTAATAGAAAATTGAATTGTTTTACACGATTACGCTTGTTCCGATTATTTTCTATTTTTTTAAATTCGATTTAACGAGTAAACTTATCTTCAAATTTACTTCGAAATATACTCAGTTAAAATTAAATATAAAAGTTTCATTGAGGGTTATAAATCTCTTATTTTTTTCTCATATGATGTCATCCTTTTTGATTTCCTAGTCATATTAGTTGACTGAAAAATGCATTTATCAAAGATAGTTTTATAGTGATAACATACGTCAATTAAAAAAAATATTTCCGCATTTCCTATAAGCATACTAATGACAACTTCAATTTTATACAATTCTACAATTTACAAATAAAACGGTAAGTCACAAAAATCATAATAAAACATGAGAGAAAAGAAAAAGAATATCATGAATTTGAAATTTAAGTCTCTTTTCTTTGTGTTTTACAATCAACTTTGTACCTTTTTATATAAAGTAATAATAATAAATGTAATAAAAATACATTAGACTCTATACTATAGAGTGAAAGGGAATCTTATGTACTCATAGGGCTACAAAGTCAATTATTGTAAAGTTTATTATTATTATAATATTGCACTAACATCTATCTCTAAATTGTGTATTAAAGTAACACCGTAACTAAACTTGCTTATAACAAAATATTATAATATTTTTTTTTTGAAAAGATTATGCATCCGCATTCGTGTGAAAGATCAGTTTATATTATTTTAAAACTACTATATGTAACTTGCAATTTATTTACTGGGTACTTAATATTTTGCTATGCTTCTTCTTCTTTTTGTGTTAACATATTTTTAAATTAACATCGTCTATATTTTGAAATATGCAAATAAAAAGTGTGACTTCTGAAAATTCGTTATTTACTAAATTTTTTTTTTAAATATGAAATAAAGAAGTAATGTGTTGTATTGTGTTGTAATAGTTGATGTGATAAAAAAATAATGATCATGTAATATGAAAGGAAAATAAATCTGCCAACGTTGTTGTTTGATCATCTTTCTTTTTTTTAAAATGCAAAAATGGGCTGTATCAAACATTTTTTTAAATACATATTAAAAATTGAGATAAGGGCTTTTAACGCTGAAATTTTAAAGTCGCGTTAAAATTCTTTTGACCAGATTTTAAATAATTTCCTTGTCCTTCGCAGGTTCTCTCAAACCCTTCTTATTAATTTTTTACTAAATCTCTTTTTTATTTCACTTGTAATTTCTATTTTACAGTGTTTTTTATTTCATTTAATTTAACTTTTATTTTTGCGTCTTTCCATGATGATGTCTCGATATGAAGTGGACGAGTTGATCAAAAGCTGACCTTGATAACAGCTGATACACCTGACAGTTCCCAATTAGCATATTATTTATATATTCTGTATCTTGTAATTCCTGTGACCCAAGTCACAGAGTTTTTACGGATTCTTAAAAGTTCATTTATATAAAAATATCTCGAAAAGTTCAATATGAGATTCAATTCAAGTTTTTTTTTTGATCAATTACCCAAGTGTAAAGTGACATTTTCGAGTATTCAAACAAATCTTTTAAGCTCTTGAGATATTTTCGATTAAATTTGTTTCTATTTCTATGTTTTTACTATCTCATGTATCAACATATTTTTTTTTTAATTAAAACAATGGATCTAATTGCTATTGTAATAAAAACACATTTAACAATTGAAATAAATAAAAATTGCATTGACTTTGATTTTAGCTTTGTTTTTAAATCAAGAGATTTTTTACTACTTTAAAAAATGTAGCTTAAAAGTGACGACATCAGTCTCAACTTTAAATCAACAAAAAAAAAAAATATGCATTTGAGTTTACCCAGTACCTTGAAATGGTTCCGCGCACTCGTATACAAAAAAAAACAAATACAATTCCCTTGTGATGAGATTTTTGTAAAGTATACACAAAAAAATTTATGAATTGCAACGAAAAATTTATAAATAATAATAAAAAGTAGAGCAAAATATAAGACAAATATCCATTGTTTTGTTTTCATTTAAATACGACACGTACAATATGTGAATGTTATTTTTATTTTCTGGAAATATGTCTATTATATTACATGTAGGTAATTGTTTCAAAAATTATTTAATTCACAAGTTTATTTTTTTTCTAAATCAGTAATTTCTTACCGTTTTTTTTTATTAAAAGATTAATTGTTTCATATTTTATGGTGCATTTGTTTTACATGTTAACAAAACACGTGTGAGTGTGTACAATAAGTGTGTAAATGTTGTCTTATATTTGTTGTTGCATTGTGCTGTTAATTTAGTAAAAAAAGGAATTAAAACAATTTTGGATATGAATGAATAGAAATGTTTTACGAATTTGTATCAAAAAAAATTACACTGAGTGTTTTTGTTAACGTTAAATAAATACTTTGTTTGGATTAATGTTTGAAATTTAACAACATTGTTATGACTTAAATTAAAAAAAAAAAATAAAATAAAAAAACAAGCCATTGAAAGATCTATCCTCATAGATTAATTTTATTAAAGAAAAATATGTTGACGGAAAAATTCTAGTTATTGTTTTTTTAATTTTTCACTCTGATTATTTAAATCAAGATAAGTATTTTTTTACTATTGTTTCTCTTAAAACAGTTGGGATAATGCAATGATTTTTTGAATCGAAAAATATAACCTAATTTTTTTATACTACTAAATACTTTTTAAATATCTTAAACATCAGCTGTATTGAAATTATCAGGATCGAAATCTTGGATTTTTTTACTAAAGTTTTGTGTTTTAGAGGCGACTCGTTGACCGAGTTGGTTAAGTGTCTGTTTTTATTGGTACGAATCCTGTGACGGAGGCTCGAATCCTGGGCATGAAAATTTATTTTTTCTCTTGATAACACTACCAGTGACCCAGAATAAGTCTTTGAAGGCATGCCCTTCTTCTTCATGAAACTTACATGTATTAATCTATATAATGCAAATTATTTTTGAAAATGTTATCTACGTTATCGGCTTATCCTAAGATCTCTAATTTTTGGTGCGTACAAGTAGTGGAGTATCTTGCTACGGTGCGGTAGTATCAAATTGTTTTCTGCGCTATACAAATTGGTACCAGCTGTGATCAAGTTCCATGGTAAGTTGTTATACTTTTTTATTGCACTATAATAATCCAGACAGGAGAAAACAGTAAATAATACTTATGATTGTTCACTCTGAGTATCAAACTCAAGCCATCCAGGTGCAAAGCTGATGCTTTAACCACTGCACCAATGAAAATTAATTTGGGTTTCAATTCCAAAAGTGCACAAATTTTTGTACCTCCTGAGCCCTCCTGAGACTTTTAGGGGTGCTGAGTGAAATCTTGTTATCAATATGATGCAAACTGTAAGTTTTTTTGTAAAATTAATTCTAATAATCGAAAAATTCATAATTTTATTGGTTTCATACACTTGCAATAATGATCCGCAATAAAAAATGCCTCGATTCCGATACACCTCCAGGAGTTGAGCCAAGTACACATCCAAATTCAGAACCAGATCAAAAATTGAAGAACGATCTTTGAGCTAACCATCGATCAGCAAATCATAAACCAACAAGCCATGAACCAGCAAACTATCAACAAGCCAGCCACCAATTGATAAACATTACAATATTCCTAAAAACCTTACATCAATCACGCCACCAAAAAATCACACTTTCAATGCTTCTCGATTCCCTACTATTCCTTACTGTAGAAGCTTCAGCAGAAATAGTATGAACACACAAAATCCTCAGTCTTTTTAGATTTTACATGTTGTAAATAATATTTACAAAAATAACTCGCCAATATTAACCATTTGGTATTTTTCTTGTTTTCTTAAACAATTAACACTCATGATCTTAATTAAATTAAAAGTTGTAAGTTTAAGGCAATATTAAATTTAATTATGCATTTATATTTTTGCAAATCACATTAATGTCAGTAATTTTATTTTCATAAATATCACAATTATTATTATAAGTTTTAAATGAAATACAAAATTTTATTTTAAATATAAAAAAATAGAATATATCAAGTTTTGTAGTTTTTTTTATAAATGATAGAAAAATGTTCCCACACTCCTACTCTATAGATGCGATTGCATGATGCCTTTTTTATTATTATTTTTTTTATAACATTACAATAATGTATAAATAGTTTGTGTAGCATTATTATTAGCAAATAGACAGCATTGTTACATAGACTTACCCAAATTCTTTTATTTTTGTGGTTGATTGTTTAGGCAGTTGCTTAGATTTTGATTTGAATAAGTGATGATTTTTATAAGGTTTTATTATATTAAAGTCAAGAATGATCTTGAATACTTTATAAGATGCATTTGACGATATTGAAATGGGATAGTTTAATAAAAAATGTTTAAAGTAAAATTATTTCATAAAACAATAAATAAAATTGTTCATTTAAAATATTTGTTTGTTAAATTTGTGAATGTTCATTCAATGATGACCCCTCACACGACTTTAAAATATGTACACAATTCTTATTAAAGATGTTTTGCATGAACTTTATTATATTGTTTCTATTTAAATTCATGTTTTGAACTGTGTACAATGCATAAACTTTTCAACTCATTCAACATCTCATAGTTTAGGTAGGCTACACATAAGATAAATGAGGTGCACGTACATGAGATTTTCGTTCATTCACACACAAATTATAATAAGAAGAGTATATTTTACTCTAAGTACAGTTCACTTAACACACTCATAATTCTTTTCAACACACAATACCGTTGTTTAAGACCCAGGTTGTATTTTTTTAAAGCAACATTACCTTACCTTAACTCTTCCTTTCATTTTCATTTCATTTATGTGTTAGCTTCAGAAAAGCACAGTCGATAAAAAGTAATTTCGGTAAATTAATTCTTTTTTATTTACTCCGCGCGCAGTTTTAAATTACATCAGACAAGCGCTGGTAGAATTAAAAGGTATTTTGAATTATTTGAATTTAATTTCAAATATTAAACAAAAAAAATAAAATTGAAAATCAAATTTAAAAATATTAAAATTTAAAAAAAAAATTAAAATTTTACCAACTTTTCTAAAATTCACATTTGTTAATATCTAATTAGGTTATTAAAAAAAATTGTGACAAAATTAATAAAATTAAATAAACGTTCATCATAATTTTCATTGGAAACATCAAAAATAAAAGATCAAATAATAATTTTAATACACCTTAACTGGATAAAAGTTAATATTAAGTGAAAAAATAGTTCAAGTATGATCGTGAAATAATTCAAATCAAATCTTAAAGTAAATATTATATCATACATATAACAAAGCAATCAAAAAATTAATTTTTAATCCAATAATAAGATAATATGTGAATGAATTTGATAATAATATGAATTACACGATTAATTATTCAATCTTATATGGTCTGAATAGTGATAATTAAAAATAAATTAATGAATACAATTATTTATAACTTAATAAAGTGTATTTTTTTTTTATTTTTAATATTTTTATAATAACTATCCAGAAAAAAATACAACACATAATTTGGATACAAGTAAACATCATTAACATCAAACATGAAATTATATTGGAGAGGTCATGTACTCTTTGGTAAGTATTAGTTAAAGTCCTATATAATGGGAACGCCTGGTATTTTTGAATTAAAATTATTTTTCTTTTTATTTGAAAGTTGTTCTGAATTGAAAAAGCCTGAAAATGGTTAAAATTTAAAAAAAAAAAATGGGTTTATAAGAATGAACTTTAGATTAGATGAGAGATTGGGCTCAGAAATTGGGCTTCAGGGTCTGAAAACGGTCAAAAGCTTAAAATCCCAGATTTTCCTAGATGACCTATTTTTTCAAAATGGCTGATTTTTTTATTTTTTTCAAAATAACAAACTTTTTTTAAAAAATTAAGAATTGAGGAGTTTAAAAAAAAATAAAACATTTCCATTGCGGATTTTTCCAAAGAATTTCATAATGGCGGAATTTTCTAAAATTTCGGTTCTTCAAAATTTTTAAAATGGCGAATTTTTAAAAATAAATTTTATTTTTATTCAAAGAAACGAGTCTACTCGAAATGCACTTTTCTAAACCGCCCGGTGGTTAAAATTTCTCATCTTTGTTCTTAACTAAGTATTTTTGATATATTTTTTTAATATCAAAAAAGTTACTAGGAATGAATTGATAGGAACCTGTAAGATGAGATGTAAGACGTTCAGTAAAAGACCCTAAAATCATTCTTCTAAAAAATTGAAAATCATCTGACATTGGAATATTACTGTTCCGCGTTACATCTTGTTCATTTCATAATGATCTGAATGACACTGCATTTATTTTTTATTGTAATATCAATTATTTCAATATTCAAATGTGTTACAAGTCCATGTCAAAAAAAAAATGTAACATCATTAACCTGCTTGTTTTGGACACAAAATATTATTTTATAACAATAAAAAAAAATTATAATTGCATCAGGTGAAGCAAAAATAAAATAATTATTAAGGTCAGGAAATAACACCTTACATTACGTTTGTTTTGACAAAGTTATTTGTGTTTGAAATTTATTGTCTCAAAATAGTTGATCATAATTGTGTGTGGTATGAAAAAAAATATGTTTCTTTGCAGTTTGCATCGGCATTTGCCCATTGTAATTTTAATTATTATTTCATTATTAATTACAAGTGTGCTTACTTCTTTGAGTCATTCATTTTTTAACAAAAATAAAGTTAGAGTTGAATTTTTCTCACACTTTTCTGAATAAAAAAATCATGCATGCTAACATTTACAAATATTTAATTATTTTATAATCATAATAATAATAATCATGTTTAAAAAAATTTATTTCTTTTCAACACTGTATTATTATGATTCAAATTTATCTTGTTTAATTGATCTCACTTTAAGATTCATTATAAACATTTATTTTATAATTATAAAATTTGGCCCGATTTTATTGTGACAAAAAACCTGGGTTTTGAACCAAACAATAGCAAAGAATTAAATTAAAAAAATTAAAAACAATGAGCTTTTTTCTATTTGCATTGAATTGTGTCATATGAATGTGTGAAGAACATTAAAATTCAAATTATTTTATTCAAATGTGCTATGTATTGAAATACTCCTGAAAAATCTGATGATGATTGTTTTAAAATGAGTTTTTATTTATCTTAATAATGAAAATGAGAAACCACTGGGAGGTTTAGAAAAGTGCATTTCGATGGGACGCGTTTCATTGAATAAAATTAAGTTTGACTTTTAAATCTGATATTTTGGGAAAATTTGGGTTCTTGGGCTTATCACCGTTTTTAAGGCTCTAGAGGCTCTGAAACCTAATTCCTGAGCCCAATCTCAAAACTAATGAATTTAAATTCATCCTTATGACATCCTCTATCTAACGACCTTACTCCGATGGACCATTCCGACCAAACCATCTGTAATAGTGCATTTTTTCATACGAAATGCACTTAAAATAATAATCAAAGATCTTTAAAAATCTGATCACAGTGCATTTGATCGAAAAAATCTTTACACTGACGCATTTTCAGGTCCATTGTAAATTTGTTTAATTTATTATTATTTTTAAATTAAAATTAAATTAAAGGATTTAAATTTTGTTTTTACATTCGAATGAGATTGTTTTTTTTAACTTTCAATATTAATAAAATAAATAACATTTGGTTAAGTGCTTCATAAACATCAAATTCATCAATGTTTATACATTCAAAGCCACCAACTATAATATTTGAACACGTGCTGTACGAAATCGTGGTAAAAGGATAAAAAAAATAGTCAAGTGAATTGTCCAGAGATGGTTGTCACGAGTATTTTAATACATAAGTGTATGATCTTTCAGTTATGATGTTATTAAAATTATGCAATGTAATTGCAGATTTTTTAAAATACAGTTATTTTATTGCAAAATATTAAAGTACATCATTAAATTGAAATGAAAAATAAATTATGGTGAAATATTGTTTGAGTGTTATTTTATTGATTTTTCAAAATTAATAAATTAGAAACAAGAATTAGTAACTTGTGAGTCCAAAATTCAGGCACTGCAGGGGTTTATGTTCATTTGCTAAGAACTCTTAAAAAATACTAAGTATAAGGCGAAGAATTGCGTAAAATTAAATGCATTTTTTACGTTTTAAAATTGTTTTTCCAAACGCCTGCCAAAATCTTCAAAAAAAAAATAAAAAGTTAAATTACATTTTCTTTCTCAAATAACAATTCAATTAATAAGTAAAAAAATATTAAATTGTTTGTAGAAATTGATTATTTATTTAAATTTTGAGGAAATAAGAAGTGATAAATGTATTTTTGCACGAAAAATAGTACATTCAACTTTGCACCTATAAATTACATTTATGTACTTGTTTACACGGACATCTCATCTTATTATTCATTGAATTTTATTATTATTGTTATGTTATTTCTTTTTTATAAGCCAAACAATTACGAAATAGATGATTATCATCAACGATATTGTGTGTGTATGCACTTACTTTGAGATTGTAGCGTAAATAAATGAATAAATAAATGTAATCACCTTCTCATTCTTGTATGGAATTCATGCATGTTGTTGAATCAATGAAAAGTGAATCGACCTTCTTTTAATTTTTTTTTAATTTTAATTTTAATAATAATCTGCGGCTTTTTATTTTTTTTATTATTATTATTGTAAATTTGTTTCATTTTAATGTTAAAAATAAAAACACGAATTAAATAGAATGTTTTTTTTATGTTTGCATTATATGCAAATTAATAGTATGAGTTTTATTTGATTAAAATGCTTAATCACATGGTTTTTACATTCATTTTCTTGTAAAGAAGGAAAACAAATATTTTTTTAAAATTATAAAAGAAATTAGTTGACTTATTTTATTTTTTTTTTGGAATTGAAGATGTTTTAAAAAATAATTACATTACAATTTTACCCAATGAGATGATGTTTCATTTAAGCTATTTCACTGCATTAAATTGACTTTATTATTTAAAAAAAAATCTAGAATATACAAGACCAAAAAAGAGCTAAAAAGTGTAACAAAGTGCAACGAAGAGCAAAAAAGGGTAAAATGAAGAAAGATCAATCAGGCGTTAAAAAGGACATAAAAGTGTAAAAAAAGCAAAGAACAGCAGAAGTCGCGATTTACGGGTACAATAAAGTGTTTTATAGAGCAAAAAAGATCACCAGAAAGAATAAAAATCGACCTGTATTTTCAATTTAGAATTTTAAGTGGATCATAAATGTGACGAATGATATTTTTCAGATTAATGTGGTAGTTTAGAACAAATCGCAAAAAAATTTTCGTGGTATTCTAAAAAAATTTAAATTTATTTAAAAAAAAACAAAGGAAATTTTATTGTTTGCACACTTGGAGAGCCTTAAGGTAATTTGTCACCCAAAATCGAACTAAATTTTATTCTTTTTGCTCTCTTGTTTTTGGTAAGATTCTCTGAAAAAAGTAACACATGTGGTCTTTGGATGCCTCTTCACGCTAAAAGTAAATGCAAATTAGATAAACATAAACAACATCATTGTTCTACAAATTGGCGAAAATCGAGTCACAGATAATTTTCAACAAACTGTGGACAAAATGTGATTGAGTGCGCCCTTATAGAGGTTCAAAGCACGTCAGAGACGGTAGATATCCAATTATGAACAAAATAAACCTTTTTTGATGATTAAAATCAAAGTTCAAAAATTTTTGCTTATATTAAAGTATTTTGAAAATTTTTTATTCCTAAAAGTTATTTATTCTTATAAAAAATAGGGCTTTTAGATCTAATTTTCTCATTATTCATTTAAACCTAGTTTTTTACTTTTGAGAGCGAAAATGAAAAAAGTTCCAGGCACAAAATTTTCTTATAATCGTTTGTTACTTAGAATAAAATCAATATAATTTAAAATATTCAGAAATTTTTTTTTATAAAAATCTCCAAATGTACTAAAATAGTCTCATTTTGTCAATATTCAAAGCTTGATAACTACTGGGCCTATCATGTTTATCTTTTGAAAGATCAGATTGACGGTATACGACATTTTTTTTAACGTAAGGCACTTAAAATCAAAACAAAACTCTGAAAAATCGCTGGGTCTCAACTATAAATTTTTTGTTTGAAATTTTTCTTCTTAACTTATTATTGAAAAACCTTTAGAATGAATCAAAGAATCGTCATAATCATTAACTTTCTATACATTTTTTAAATTAGTTGTTACATAATTATAAGAGAAACAGTTCAAAACATGTTCAATTCTGGAGGCTATCATAAATAAATTTTAGTAAAAATAATGAACAGTTGAAATAATAATAGTAATATTATTTATTTGAATGTTATGATATTTGTTACTAAATTTATGAAGATGAAACTTCAGGCAAATAATAATTATTTTTAAAACAATACAAATATTATTACATTATAATTGTACAAAGAGATAAATTAGGTCAACTGAAGTTTATATTTTCGGCACAGGTTAAACATTCCACTCCTTTTCAAAATTTTGTTGTGAAATTATGAAATTATAGAGCAGTTTAAAACTTGAAATGTTTTTCGTTTCAGTTAAAGATATGTAATTATAGTTTTATTAAAATTAAATTGTATTTTTTTTCTTCAATTTTTTTCTAGTGAGCATCCTAAGTTTTTTATTTTCGATGATCAATGGACAAAACACAAAATTCCCACGATATAGTTTAGATAATATGCCAAAAACATCATTTTCTTGTAGTGATAAAATACTTGGTGGCTATTATGCAGATCCAGAAACTCAGTGTCAAATGTTTCATGTATGCGTCAAAGTAGCCGGTGTTGGAGTAAGTACTTTAAAGTTATTTTATATTAAATCAACGCTTCTCATAAATTATGTCACTGCAAGTAATATAAAAATTGCAAAAAAACTCAAAAATTCCCAGGAGATTCAATTGACCTTTTGCCATACATTTTTGCTTTATTTATTCAATCACCCGATTAAAAGATTTATCGCATTATTTTTTTTCTGTATTTATTATTACTATTGTATTGCCACAAATATTCATGTTGTGAAGACAAGACAACATTTACACGTTTTCTGTCAGTTTATAGTTATAATAGTATAATAACAATTGTATTATTTCATTGTACTTCATTATTTCATACTTACATAGAACGTATTATAAAATTTATACGCTGTTTGAAATGGAAAAAAAGAAGATGAATAAAAAAACATGATGATCAAAACCAAGATGTGTGCTAGTTTATTAAATTTATTACTGCATTGATGTTTAAATGTACTTGTTTTGCTTGTGGCAATGCATTTAAAATATAAGCAGTTTTTTTTTGTAAAACCATCTTAAGGAGCTTCTATTTATGTTTAATCAATCTAATTTGCCTTTAAACGTAACTCATATGCTGTAAAGTAAAGTGTTTTATTGCCTTGTAAATTTATTTTTTGTTTTCAGATTCAAGATTATAGATTTTTGTGTCCTAATGGCACAGCCTTCAATCAAGAGGCTCAAGTATGTGCCGACTTTGGAGATGTAAACTGTGAACAAGACACACTTTTTTACGGAAGTGGAAACTTTGATTTATATCGGTTAGGGACTGGATTTGAAAGTAAACGTGCCCCGTATGCTGAAGAGGAAGAAGCTGAATTTCATTTGCAACGAGCTGAAACAAGTATTTTTATATTTTCACTAAAGTGTGCTGATGGTTAATTATAAATTTATTTTGTAGGTGATGCTCGTCGCAGTAAACAATTTATTGTGAATCAGAGCACACGGTCTGAACATCCATCAATACAAAAACAACACAGTGGACATAATAATAACAATAATTATAATAATGCTGCAGTTCAGTCAAAATCAAGTGTAGCTCCAACAGTTAAGACAGAAGCTCCAGTAACATTTAGAGCGAGCCCTAGTAGTTTTTATACACCAACAACTACAACAACAACAACGACCACAACAAGCTCTTATAATGACTTTTTCCGAAAAAGTAATAATAACAATGATTATTATAACAGTAAGTATATAAAATATAATCAATGAAAGAAAAATAAATTTAAATGCTTTAACAATCAGGTAACAATGATGATATTTTCAAAGGATCACATAGTAGTAACTTTTTCAATAATCGTAACGGCAAAGACGATTCAGATGACTATCAAAGATCATCGTCTTCTACGACGTCCACAACAACCTCCACCACTGCCCGATCTGTGCAAACACGACCAAGAAATCGTGGAAGAGGACACATTCGTGCACGTGTAACTGCTGAACCTTATTTATCATCAACGGCTAACAGTAATTTTTACAGTCAACCATCTAGCACAATTCCTCCTAAAAGTAGGCCATCACCACCACAAATTTCTCAACCAAATGTTTCAGTTAACAATCGTGGCAATAGTTTCTTCAATGAATACGATAAATATTCGAATAAGTTGAGTACGAATGTGAATAAAATAAATGTAGAAAAGACATCAACACATTTATTTTCAACAAGTTCACCAGATTTTCAAAAAATCAATAATGGATTTGGAGTAAATTCAGTAGCTCCAAACAAGCAATATGTTTCTTCTACAAATGCTCCGTTCAGGGATGTTCCTCGGACTACAACACCTTATCCAAATTTTAATAGTATTTTTAACACAACATTGCCAGCATCTTCCCCTGCACCCTTCCAAAAACAGTCTGCTTTTGCAAATAATCAAAATAATAACCAGTTTTCTTCTAGCAGTTCAACAACAACATTCAGACCACCAACACCGTTCCAGGTAAAGCAATTATCAAAAAAATATTAATTTCATATTTAATATCTGATTTTTATATTCAAGGTTAACAATTTAAATGAGCAAAGTAGAGGAGCTAAGGGTCAAACTAGATTCTACAATAGTAATTACGAAACAACAGGTGTTACTGGAGCTCCAACACACCCAACTTTCAAAGCAAGAAATACTCTTCCTCCAAATCATTTCAATAAATTTGTTCAGCCTGCACCTGAAAGTACTGAAATACCATTAAAGGAAATTAAACCGTCCACTTACAATCCAGGAAATTACCATCGTTTTGCTACGTCATCAACATCTTCCAGTCCTGCAGCTGTACCAGAGTTCCAGCCAAGACGATTCAGTGCTCCACAAAATTTTGAGCCTACAAAATTAACAGCAGTAACAAATAATAACAACAATAATAACAATGTAATTAATAGAAATAATGCTCAAACTCCTGCACACCCAGCTGTTGGACCATCTCGTAACACCTTTGATGCTCAATATCATGCAAGACAGTTAGCAATTGCTCAAATCACTATTACAACTCCAGCTCCAGTTACAAATAGCAATAGACATCAGAGTAGTAACACAATTTCAACACCAATTTATAATCGACCAAGTGGACGTGAAGGCAGTCGGTATACTCCAGATTATTCTACAGTATCAACTACGACAACTACTACAACAAATAAACCAGTTCAAGAATATCAAAATATTCGTGGACCACAACAACAGCAACAAAAGTCACAAGTAATTCAACAAAGACCGATCGAACATCAAATCAATCATAATCAAGATCCATTTCAAACACCATCCAGTGCAAAGAAATTTTCTACCCTTGTTCCAAAAGAACATCTTTATAGTCCGACAACATTCAAACCCGATATCTTCAATATAAGAAGAAATTATGGAGCTTTGGAAATAAATAAACAAAAACCCAAATCACAACCAATTGTGGTAGCACCTGTTGCACAACAACAACAACAAATAAATGTGAGAGTAAGTCCAACACCAAATTCTAATTCAAATAATTATCAAAGGTTTGAACAACAACAACAAACCCAAACACAACCAACATATCGACCAACTACAACCACAACAACAACTACCCTTAAACCATTAGGAGACGATGAAGAAGATGATGGACAATATCGTCCAGAACTCTATGAGAAGGATTTGTATAAAAATAAACTCAAAGCTAAATTGCGGGCCAAACAAAATAAACATTTTAATTATTATCAGACAACTACAAGTCGAACAAACAATGACGAAGATGAATTATTCAATACAGCACATTCCCAAAATATTGCAGCCAGTGGTAATGAATTGAGAGCTGAACGTGCTAGACAAGTCGCTGCAAATGTAAACAAATTATTAGATGAATCAAGTAGTAGACCATCATCAACCACAAAACAGACACCTAGCAAAAAGGATGATGAAAAAGATGTGAGTTATGATTATCAATACTATGACTTTGGAATTGAACAGAACAATTATGATGAATTAATCGAAGAATTTGGAAGAACAAAAGTGAAGAGCAAGAATTAATTTTGTCGTGATAGTCACATTTCCTAATTTCTATTAAATATTTTTCAACTGTTAAAAAAAATTATATTTCTTTGCTTTAAAAAAGCTTTATGCAAACTTATTTCATTTCCTTAACTTTGGTAAGTATGTTAATAAAATTATTGATTAAAAACAAATAAAAGACATTTCCATGCCAGTATTGACAATTATGATAGGAAATTAAAAGTTCTTTTTACCATATTTAAATATAAATTTAATAAAAGTTACCAGATTATTTTCCTTTGACTTAAAAATGTACAATGTTAGAAGGATCATGTAAATAAAATTCATTAAAATGTGAAAGGAGAATGGAATTATGAGAAAGTTTATTGTAAAAATTGTATCATTTTCCACTAAAATGATACTCTATGCAAATTATTTTAATAATTTTAAGTATTATATATAAAATATTAGTTCTAAGTACTTTATTATTATAATTTAAATAATGAAATCAAATAAATGAACAGGACAATAATGTTAAATAAAATCAATTTTATTTTATATTTCAGTAATTGACAATTATGCTAAAAGGTAAATAAAAACTTAATCAATGTATTAAGTTGACAATAATTGATAGCGACAATGACAGCTAAATATTCGATAATTGATTCATTTCATGTTGTTTAGTGGTTTTTTTTTTAAATTTTGTTTTATTTTTTAAAAAATCAAATAAATTTTGTTTGGAATTTCTTGAAATCATCAGCGTAATAAAGGTCTGATTTATTACACCTTCAAGAATTTCTGAGCTTTAATATATTCAATGATTGTCATTTAAGACACTTTTGTTGACAAAACAAAGAAAAATATGTAAAATAATTCAAATTATTGAGGTTTTATATTTTATGCTATGCGATATAAATTTTGTTTAGAATTCATGAGAACTTTTTTTTGCCACTAGTCATTTTTTTGAAGTAAATTAATGTACAATGTTTTTGTCGCGAAATATTTTAACCCTTTCTTTCCCAGTGTCCCACGGGTGGAACAATAATTTTAAATACGTTTTTAATGTATGTATTTCGCTTTTTGAAAATTTTTTCTTGAATGAACCGATTCTTCGAAGGGTTTCTTTGATGTTTCTGTACTGGTTTTTAAAAAATTCTCAATGATATTATAAAATTAATCTCAAAAGAATTATATCAATTTTTAATAGTAAAATTTCTGTACGTATTTCTATAGGAGTTATACGTATTTTTATAAGCTTCTCGTGTAAATTTTTTATTCTGAAAACTAAATTTTTTTGATTAATTATTTTTTTTTGGGTCAAAATCAACTCAAACAAACATCAACATATTGAATTTAATCAAAAAATCAAAAGCTCGATCTATTCCTGGGAAAGAGAGGGTTAAGGATTTCTTTCAAAGGAATCATTAATATTATAAACAATGTCTGATTACCTGATCACAAAAAATTAAATAATGGTAAAAAGAAATTCGGTGAAGTGCCTTTCAAGGAAAAAGTTGTTGATGAGTGTAAAGATCGATAGTGGATACAAAAATACAGGTACTTCGGACTCTCAAGAGGGCGCTGAGGGGGTGAGAAATCAGTTCTTAGGGTTCTAGAGGGTTCAATCAGAAAGCCCAGATAGAAGTACTTGCATTTCTATATCCTCTATCGATCTGTATACTCACCAACGACTTTTTCCTTGAAAAATTTTTCAAGAAAGCTTAAAGACGATCAAAATTACATAAAAAGCCTCCTCAGCGCCCTCTGGAGGATCTGGATTGCTTAGCACCGTAATAAGATTTTAAAATCAATTTTCTAACAAATTTTCTCATTCTGGTCAAAATGAAAAGTTTCTGAGACAGAAATTCCACAAACTTCTAAACGACAAACATTTAAGATAACTTTTTCTTAAGCTTTAAATTTGCATCATATATTTTCAATGTTGTAACAAACATAAATGGTCAATATTCATTAAGAAGATTAAAGTAAGTCCGCTATCATAATCTAGATATCTTAATAAGATAAGTTGAAGGAACAAGGACTTGAATACACATTTTATTTTTTCAATTCTTCTTTTTTTCCAAAAGTTATTTCAATTAATCACTGATTGTCGTTAAATTCTCTTCAATACATTTGCTTTTTTTATTTAGCTACTGGTTTTATGTTTATCTAAGTACGTTAAAAATGGCTCAAAACGAACAAGAACTTTTTTAAAATAATAAGTTTTGTAATGAAAAAAGAGATATTCTTCAATCAGAAGCCGATGCAAATGATTTGATTCGATTTTTTTGTAAGTATTCTGTATTGAATATGTAGTATTTAAATGAGGCTTCATCATCATATGACTTTTTTTTAGAAACGATATAAAGGTAAATAAAAAACAATTGACAATGAAACAATCGGATAAATTTTCTCTGTTTCACATTTTTATATCCGTCGTATTTACTGTGTTACATTAAGACGAAGATGCATCTTTTTTGCATATGCTCTATTCAGATTTATCAACCTAATAACTCTTTATTTTTCTTTTATTTAAAGTTTTTGAATTTGTTCAAAAAAAAAGGAATCATTACTCTGGTATAAAAGTGATTGTATCCCTTTTATGTCTGCGAAAGATGAAGATTTATGTGAGTTGTATTCACTAGTCATTGTTATTATATTTTTATTCAATTTCTTGTTTTTTTTTATTATTATTATTTCGATTGCCATTTTAATTTTGTGTGTAAAGTGCTTTTGTAGTAAAGCTACTGGAATACACTAAATAAACAGTATACACATCAATTTCATATTTAAAACGTAGTGATGTCGGTTTGGTATGTAACAATCAATGTTAAATGCCGCCTTTAAATATAATGACAACAAGAGAGACAGAGACTACAATCAGAATTCTGTAACGAATGACTTCAAATAAACAATGGACATTGTAATGATGGAAAACTATGTGTTTGTTATGTCTATTGCATTAAATGAATGATTAAGAAGGATGCTTTTTTTTGCAAATTCAATAAAAAAAAATGTTTTGCTTCAAAAGTCATATGTTTTTTATTAAAAAAATAATAATTAAAATGGTAAATTTCTGTTTTCAAATTTAATTTGGCTGTTAAATGTACAGTTCAAAACGAAATTCTCTTCTAACGAATATCAGCGCTATTCAAATAAGTGAACGATAGATTAATATTGAATAGCTTCATATACAAAAAGTGTATAAATTTTGAATTAATATTCATATTTTTTAAGGTAACGTTACAAAAAGATACAAAAATATCTTAATTGATTGACATTGCTGTTTTTATTTCGATGAAAAATAAGAAATGTAGATTTTTCAATTATGATGATATAAAAAACTTCAGTGTTATTATAAGTATAATTTAATATTGGTATTCAATTTTCTGAATTTGTGTTCATTCCGAATGTTGAAGTTCTTTTACAGTTAAATACCGATTAACTTAAAATTTTATCATAGGATTAGGTAAATGGTCTACTGGCTGAAGGTAAGAAAACTTTACTCAGTTTGTCATATATTTCATAGATAGATAATTCATGACAGAACAAGAGAAGGAGGATTTACACTACTCTGCTGAATTAAAGGGGTTAAGTCGGGATTTTTATAAAGATCGTGTAGATCCTAAACAAAATAAAGAGGATTCGAACTCAAAATTAGGAATTTTCTCTACAAAGTCAGTGCCAAAAGTGAATCTACAGTCGAAAGAATGGATATTAAATAAAATATATGTTACTACATTTAATCATCCTATTACTTCAATTACGAGTGACCAATTCGACCAAATCATTGACTTCATCAGTTCCAAAAGAAGTTGTGCCAAAGAAAACGGGTTGGAAATAATGCATAAGATTAAGATGGCGTACATTGATTTAAAGATGATGGCATTATAGTAGTCTTATGTTAGGACGAATTTACGATGACCTGGCTAAAAACATTAAACTACAAAATTGCTGGTTTACCCATCTTGGTAACACATGAATCTCTTGACTTTGCTTCCGGTATGAGACGTTGCTCTATCCTTGTAAAAAAAGAGAACATTATACGGAACAGGAATTTATCAGACAGATAATCAATCGGAATAAAGAACGTGGCTTTTATATTAAATAAGTCGTATCATGGGATCGGAAGTTGTTGGAAAAGGACCCCAAACATATGGTTCTCAATTTTTCAATGGACTCAGGTTTTATAGATCAATTGAAAAAGAAGGTAATTGGATCAAGTTTGATCTCAAGGGAACGCAGATCTTCTATCCAGGTTTCAAAAAGGAAGGGAATCCTAATAAAAAAACGGATTTTTTCGGTTTTGATACCCTGATATCTGAAGGGAAATTATTTTTAAAGAAATTATCCAATTCCACTACCGGCTGATCTGTGAAAGAGCCTTGGTCCGGTGCGGTTCTGACAAATCTTCCAGCTCTCTTGATCTTGAATTTGCGGCATCAGTTTCGTCGACTAACCCACTCCACGATTGGCTAATCACTTTAAAAGTTGGTCGTTTACTGCTTATCTGAAGATTAGTGATTTGGATGTTGTAAAAGGATTTTGAGGATTTGTAAAAAGTTATATTATAGTATTTGTGTAATTAAAACTTGTATTTTAAAGAACAGTACATAAATAAAATAGAAAAATGGGAAATTCTAACCACTGGGCGGTTTAGAAAAGTGCATTTCGATGGGACTCGTTTCATTGAATATAATCAAGTTTTAATTTAAATAATTATACCGCCATTTTGAAAATAACGGTGATTTTGAAAATAACGGTCATTTTGAAAATAACGGCCATTTTGAAAATAACGGTCATTTTGAAAATTTTCCGCCATTTTGAAAAACTTTCGCCATTTTAAAAATTTTAAAAAAAATATTTGAAAAAATCGGACATTTTGGGGTTTGAACATTTTCAGGCTCTGGAGCCTAATTCTTAAGCCCAACTTCTGAGCCCAATTCCTGAGCCTAATCTTAGAGTCATTAAGTTAAAATTCATTTTAGTAAACTTCTTCACCCAACAAAACAAATTATAAATTATTTAAAATTTTAACCGTTTTTAACGGTTTTTCAGGCTTCGGAGGCTCTGGAGCCCAATCCATGAGCCCAATCTCAAAACTAATGAGTTTAAAATCATCCTTAAGACCTCCTCTGTCTAACAAAAAAAAACAGACCTCGCTCAGATGGACCATTCCGGAGTTATGCGTGGATCGGACAGACCTACAGACTTACAGACAAACGGAGTGACGGCGGACAAACCGTCTGTAATAGTGCATTTTTTCTTACGAAATGCACTAAAAATAATTGGATTTTTTGTTAACTACGTAATCTAAATTTTGTGCATACCTATTTCAGCCATAATGATTGATGTTAATTTCTTTGAAATTATATTTTTAGGATAAATCTAAGTATTTTATGATTTTAAATTCAAATTCAAGCCTCTTGATAAAAAATAAACATATATTTGCTTAAAGCACTTTTTTTGACATAAATACCAAAAAAAATGTTTAGCATCTTCCTTAAAAGTATCACAAAAGAAAACGTAGACGCCCATTAAATATCATGATTATTGGTTACATGATGTGAACACGAGCAATTATCAAAGACTTTCAAAATATTTATTTTGATAATTATAAATAATTTTAAAATTTTAACCGTTTTTAACGGTTTTTCAGGCTTCGGAGGCTCTGGAGCCCAATCCATGAGCCCAATCTCAAAACTAATGAGTTTAAAATCATCCTTAAGACCTCCTCTGTCTAACAAAAAAAAACAGACCTCGCTCAGATGGACCATTCCGGAGTTATGCGTGGATCGGACAGACCTACAGACTTACAGACAAACGGAGTGACGGCGGACAAACCGTCTGTAATAGTGCATTTTTTCTTACGAAATGCACTAAAAATAATTGGATTTTTTGTTAACTACGTAATCTAAATTTTGTGCATACCTATTTCAGCCATAATGATTGATGTTAATTTCTTTGAAATTATATTTTTAGGATAAATCTAAGTATTTTATGATTTTAAATTCAAATTCAAGCCTCTTGATAAAAAATAAACATATATTTGCTTAAAGCACTTTTTTTGACATAAATACCAAAAAAAAATGTTTAGCATCTTCCTTAAAAGTATCACAAAAGAAAACGTAGATGCCCATTAAATATCATAATTATTGGTTACTTGATTTGAACACGAGCAATTATCAAAGACTTTCAAAATATTTATTTTGATAATTATAAATTTTAGTAGTTTATGTATTTGATGTTTGAGACTGCGACTTAAACTCATCCTAAAATTTTCTTTCAAATTCATCAAAAAATACATTTCCAAGATGACTGAAAACATTAAATTATTTTTTAAGTTTTCTATTGCCAGTTACATTTAACGTTGTCATATAGTCAAAAGTTTCCTGATGTCTTTTTGCATTTCTTACTTTTCCTCAATTAAATATAACCTTTTTTCGTTTGATTTTTGCCGCTCAATAAAAAGGTAAAACAAAAACATTACACTTGATTCTCAAGTTGTAAAATTGTATATTTAACATTTTTAATGTTATAATAATGCGCCGTTTTTTTATTATTACAATTTTCGTTTGTCTTTCCCGTTTTTTTTTTGTTGTATTTGTTTTAGCAACATTATTAAAAAAAATATCCATACAAAAACATGAAATTATATATGCAAAAACAAGGTAAAAAAAGTCGATGCAATAAAATGTGAAGGAGAGCATTTAATATTGAAACAAAAATTATAATAATAATATAATAATGAAATGGTTATTGTATTGTTTGTTGTTGTCTTAGGTTCGATTCTTTTGTAAAAAGTTTGCTAGAAGAAAATGCGCGGTATATTTGTGCTACACATAAATTACAGCATAAATGCTTTGTGTCTTTTTTGACATTACCTACGACGAGTCAAAGTATACTTATAGAAAAATCAGTGGGAGTCATACTTTGGAAATTTCATGTTTATTGCATTATTTGTTGTTTTAAGAGAGCAAAATTTTCATATTCAATGTTATAAATAATATCCACAGTTTGAGCACCTTTTTTATTTCTTCTTGCGGCAAATCAAATTGAATTGCATAAAAAGGAGTGCAATAACAACAATAACACTAACAACAACGGCAATCAGCGACAAAGACTGAGACAGAATAATTATTTTTTTTTTGTAAATAAAAATTTGTATTGTTTTTAAAATAAGTCACTTCATTACTGAATGAATGAAAAAGTTGTAAGAATGAAGCTTTCTAACAATGATTGTTCCACATATTTTTAATATAAAAACAACATGTGTTTCTTGATATGTGTTGCTAAAAAAATTGTTTTAAATTTTGCATCGATTTAGCAAACACAATGAAACTGTAAAAAATATTTAAATTTACAAGAAAAATAATAATGAATGATGCAGAAGACAAAATGGAGGACTTTTGTAATTTTTTTTAATTATTTCATATGAAGTCATATAACAAAAATGATAAAAAAAAACATGTTAAATGTAAAACAGAAGCCCTGTTTTTTATTTCTTCTTCAAAGATTGCATTTCATTTGCATTACACCTGTCTACTTAAAATGCGAGAATGCATAAAACATGAACAACCTTAAATGTTATCCATGTTGACCACATCCTGCGTTTGTGTATTGAAGGTAAGGCCGCGATATTTAAGTTAGTATTTTATTATAAGTTAAATATTCAGTTGATATATAAATTTTGATTGTACAACAAGAACAATAAAAATACATGAACATGAGAAATACCTTGTATACATCAAATAAGTGGCAACCACGCCCATGTCAATCCAATGCTTCCAATCATATGGGCGAACAACAATAGCAAGATACGTTCAAGTGTAGAACAACAACTCGTAAAAATGTATGAAATGGTAATACATCAACATGTGTAGTGTGTGTGTACTTGTCTTTTACAATACATCTATCAGTCATTTTATTCGTTCTTCACATAAATTTATAAAGCTGCACACAATGAGTGTTTTCATTTTTTGATTAATTATTTTTATTTTTAATCAAATAAGTGTTTAATTTTATTTGATGAATTTATTTTAATTGCCAAATAAGTCAATGAATCATTAATTTTAATTTAATGCATTTATTCTTGAAATAAAAATGCAATTCAACTGAAAATTTAAGTTAGTTCGTCTATTCTCCACTACATAAACGAACAATTTTATAAATGGCTTGATTAGCTTTTGTTATGTTCACTCCTCCTACTTATAATCATTTATTTCACTGAATTCATGGTTTCAAATCAAATATTTAGCTTTTTTTGTTGATAATCATAATATAATAGTAACCTATTTAAAAATCGTGGAAAATTAAATATTTGTATTTTTTTTAATGAATGAAATTTATCAGAAGTGTCAACAAACACTTTTATGAATGAAATTTTTTTCAAAAATTCTGTTTACAACGAAATTCTTTGATGTAACTACATATTTTGGTGCTATATTAATAGTAAGAAATTTATTTTATTTTAAACACCTTTATACCTTAAACACGCAGTTACACGCACAAGGGAGTTGCTGGAAATGAGTGTAGTTTAGGTGAGGGTACTACACTGAAAGCTGAAAGCGCCCCGCAGTACAAATTGATTTGGTCCGCAGACGAAGATCTTTGATTGACGCATTTCTAGTTAATTTGGAACAAGAATTTGAGTATTATGGGCACTCTTTTAGTCTATGCATATTATGCGGATGGTCTGCGGGGCGTTTTCAACTTGGGAGTGTAACAGGACATGCCTCAGTGCTTCAACGCTTGAAAAACATGCATCTGAGCAATACAGGCTTGTGCAGAATTTGTGAAGAAGAAGAGGAAACTGCGGAAAATTTACTGTGCTTTTGTAGAGGTTTGGAAAACAGAAGAAGAAGGTGATTTGGTTGTTTGAACATAAAAATCAATCCAACAGCATTATTTGAATAATGTTATATCTCACCTTGGTTTAATTAAGTTAACATACACATTCACACGATGTATGATAAAAAAAATAATTATACTTCCAAAATTTTTTTTTTGTTAATTTTATCATTATCAAAATATTTTTAACAAAGAAATACAGTTTTGAAAAATCAGTTAGTCTTATGTGAGAAGACGCGGGCGTTAAATTTTTAGTTTTAATTTAATCTTAATAAAAATAACAAGAATATAAATTTTTATAATGAATTCAACGGTAATACGGTTCGGTCAGCCATAAACAAAATTTCATTATTTTGTATCGAAATTTGTGAAAAAAAAATAAAAATTAGAAATTTTGAGTGAGAAAATTAAAATTTGATAGAAAAATTAATTTTATTTAATCATGTTTTTAAAATATAAAAAGTTCAATATCGTTACCTCATTTCTTTCATTAAAATTAAAAAAAGGAGTTATCAGCCCATGAAAAATCAGACGAATTTTCGAAAAAAAATTTAAAAAAAAAACATTAATTTCAATTCATGATTTGATGATTGACAGTCAATCGTTTGTTTTGTGTCAATTCACCAACCAAATATTCGTATAACATGTTGAACATAATTTAAGGTGACAAAATGATGTCTTTTTTATAGTTCTCATTCTATTTTTTCTCTACCAGTTTTATTTTTGACATAATACAAATTTTCATCAAATATTTCACATACACACTTAAAAAAAAAAATATAAAACAACAAACAAAAATAAAATAAAAAAACCACAAAAGATGACTAAATACGACACACATGAGACAAAATCATGCAATCAATGTGCAAAGAGAGTACAAACAAGCAAAAAATAATGAACGAGGACACGATAAACAAAAAATATCAACAACAATAAACTGACATGATGAATGATAGGGTTAAAAAATTATGGGTTTCACATATTTCATTGTTTAGAGATTTGAAAAAAAGATGAAGATGATACATTTATGATATGTGTGGATTTTTGCCTTAAATATTATTATTAGTTTAGTATAAAGTAAGGACAAGAACGTGTGAAAGGCTTATGACTTTATTATTATCATTATTATTATGATGATTATAGTTATCGTTGCATGTGTCTGAGATTGAAAAATTAAATCACCTGTCCGTCATCAAATCAAAAATAAATTAATCATCTTTAGACTGATTTATACTTAATTATGACATATTAGGTTTGCTTTTACTTTGAAAAAACATGTTAATTGTCTCGTTTAGGGTTTAATTTTTGATGAAGTGAAATTTTCTTGTAGAAATTTAATATAGTGTTTAGTTAGAAAATTTTTTTCTGAAATGTTTTTTATGCTGGGTTTTGAATTCTAGGACACTTCAGATCAAATTTCTTGGACGGTCTCCACAGAAGAGAATCAACACTCAGACCTACAGACGGGTCCATTGTGCATTTCCATTTATTATCATATCTGATGAATAAGGAACCAAATATAGAGAATCAACTAAAGTAATAAAAAGTCCATTAGACCTGGTGCAGTTCAAGAAAGTGACCACACCTTCTCAGAAAGCTTGGCAGGACATATGGAATCATGACTGGGAAAGTACTCACCTATCGTGATACCACGCAATCTGTCATGCTTGGGGCATACACAAAGTAGATGTGCCGCAGTCTCCTCTTGTTCAGAGCAGCTCTACAATCAAAATGATTGAGGTGATAGTCTAGAATACAATGACCAGTGAACATATCAACTACAACTCTGAGCTCAGTACGATTCAATTTGATCAGTTGTCTAGATAAACCGGAATCAGGTTCCTTGATAAAGAGGCGAGTCTGTCTAAAAGTACCCGCCTGATTGGACCACCATTCTCGGAAAAGCTCAGCCTTTCTAACCTTCTTTTATGAATTCTTGGAGGCCAGAGAAAGCGACAAGATTGGTTCTGGTCAAAAATTGATGACAGAAATGCCATTTCTAGGACAGTTAGTCAATATTTTGACTCAAATGTTCAATGTACCGAACTGCGAGCATCCGTGGTTTAATTTGAATATTTGGTTAAGTTATAAAATGTTGAGGAAAAAGGTGTGTCGATATTTTTTTTCAAATCTCCCACAATTTCAAATTACCTCAGTGTTGCAATGCTATGCGATATTTCAACATAAAAAACGTAATAATTGTCACAATAAAATCGTCTGTTAAGTTATATGACATATATTATTGACTGTCTCCTTAAATCGATTATTGGATTATCGGTCGTTCTCCAATTGTTACTATTTGATCACAAAGTGATGACGATAACATTTTTATCGATTTAAGAATGTCTAAATATTTCAAAGATCAAAATCTTCTTTTTTACAATTTGAGAGAAAAGTCAAATGTCGGCTTATTAATTCTATTGTAAATGTCCGACACATCATAAGCAAGATAAAAATATTTAATTTTTTTTGTGTATTCTCTTCTCCTTTTCTATTGTTAAAGGTAAAACTATAAGGATACACAAATCTCTTTATTGATACACCATGATCCGAGTCAAGTAATTTTAAACACAATTGCGTTTCTATGAAATAAATATAATAAAAGCAATCCTAAGCATTTCTCTATATCTCATTATTTTAGATAGAAGAATAATAATAATAATATTATAACAATTTTGAACTAACAGACATACCAAACATAATGTATTTATCTCTACCTTTTTATTCGAATTTTCTACAGTTTAAAGCTGGTTATAACATAAACCAATGTAAAATAACACAAATATACACACTGGAGCTATACTTATAATAATAATAATAATAATAAATACTATCGAGTCAGAAAAAGTGTCAGTCAAATTAACTGACATGTTTTGTATATTGTACGTTCTCTGTGTGTTCTCATGTGCTTCATACAATTCTAGCAAAAAAAGGCAAATAAGCAAAAGATATATTTTTCTATATGCAGAGATAGATTTTATTAAATAATAATAATAATAATGGTATATGTTTCTGGATAAATTTTCTATTTGTATCTTTAGTTGTGAAATAGCATAAAGTTTCTGATGAAAAAAAAGTTTGTCTGTGACTGTATGTGAAATTTTGCGTGTAAAATTATGTTGAAAAATTTTTTTTATTACATTCCTTACAATGAAATTAAAGTGTGTGTTATTCATCTGCTAGAGTTGTTCAATTGAAAAGTCTTAAATTTTTAATCAAAGTGATGACTTGTGATTTTTTTTAACTTTTTAGGGAATCCTAAATCAAAATTTTGAGTTTTAACGTTTGAATCAGAACCATTCTTAGGAATTTCATTTAAAACAGCAAAGTCTGCAATATTTGAGTTAATGAATCAACCTGGGATCTGCAAACCAATCGTCTTTCTGAACACGTATTTATATGCAAATGGTCAGCCACTCGTACTAACCACCTTCTAGGAATAACGACAGGCCAAGTAAGAGCTCTAGTGGTACTTTTTACAGGACACGCACGTGTACTAAAACACCTTAATATAATGAATGTAAGTGAAACAGAATTATGTAGAATATGTCAAGAAGACGAAGAAAGTGTTCAGCACATTCTCCGCTTTTGTAGTGGACTTGAGAACAGGAGAAGAAAGTTTTTTGGGTGTTTGGATGGGCAAATAAATCCAACGAGACTCTTTTTAATTGAAACTTCATTTGAAATATGATTTCTTGAAGGAAATAAGTATCGTTAAAGAGGAATATAATTTAGGGTAAGTCGAAATGCAACCCACAAAGAGCCCCAACATCATCAATCAGACAAATCAGATGTTTGTATTTTGAAAGTCTAAAATTGTGCTTACTAACACAAAAACTCACCTTGAACCGAAAATTCGAATCGAAGCACGTTTTCACTTCAAAATTATCCGTTATTAGATGATTAAAAAGCCTGATCCCTTTGAATTGAGGTGCAAAAAGTTTAATAAGTCAAAAGATGTGTATGAAATAAAATAGATATTAATACACACTTATAAATAAAATCGATGATAACTAAAATATGTGAGATAAAAAAGTGGAATCAGAGAACATGACAAAAAACATAAAGCACAAAAAACTTTACACCTCGTTTTTTTTTTGTTTTGTTTTTATATACATTAGCATATAAAAATACAGCATTGCAATGAAAAAATAAATAAAAGAACAAAACTTTTAATTTTGGTATCTTGTATTTTTTTTTATTAACAGCAAAGGTCATGTTCTTTTGTACAAATGACTGCTTTGTCATGCTCTGCCTTTTTTTTATTCTCGATGCAGAGTAGTAGTAAATGAACCGGTATCATCTTTGGGACCTAAAACATTGATGACGGTAGTGTTGTGTAAGAGTATCAACAAAACATATTTCAAGAAGCTCTGTTCATTCTTGTAATTTATTTATATTTTTCTTTCTCTTTTTTTATTTTTTTTTTAATTTTATACAATATGCAATTTGTAAAGTCTGTAAGATATTAACCAAAATTAATATAATGTGTGTACTTTTAACGATAACATACAATTACATTCATGTAAGAATTTGTATGATTTTAATGATTATTTAAAAAAAATGGAGAAATTTTTTTTTTAATTTTATTCATGTTTTGTTAAATTTTTATGTGAATTCAACATGAAAAAAAAATAAAATAAACGTTCATTGCACCTGGAGAGCAATTAAAAGTACTTTGACATCAATTAAGCCTAGAAAATGACACATGTTTGTCTTTTTTACCACACAGGCATGCCCTCCAGTTAGAAAAAAGGTAAATTTTACCCCCTGAGGATAAAATTTACCCCCTAGGGGGTAAAAATTACCCACTTACAGAAGTATTAAGCAGGTTCTTTAAACAACTTATTTTTCTCTCTTTCAAATTCCTCTCTCTTTCTTTGTGTCAAATTGCTCTCTCTTTCTCTCATTTCTTTTTAAATAATAAACAATTGATTATTATTGATATTAAATCTAAAATGATTCATGAAATGATTTTCTTCGCTCTTATTCTCTCTGTCTTACAAATTCCTCTCTTCATCTCCTGTAATACTGCAGCTTCGCATTTAAATATACAGAATTGAAAGAGAGAGATAAGAATAAGTATTATTTTATCAAACTTTAAAATATTTTGATATCAACAGTTAAAATAAATTGAGAGGAAGATCTAAAAAATTCAACTCACAAAACTTTAAATTTAAAAAAAATGAGAGAGTCAGAGAGATTTGTAAGACAGAGAAAAAAATTCAAATTCTCAATTTTATATTCACTTTAGAAATCTTAAAAAAAATGCTTTTTCGATCAGGCTACGAAAAGCGGGTTGGTTTAAGTGCAAAAAAAAATTTTTGTTTACTAATAAATTTTTTGGTATGATAATTAAATAAATATATCTAATTTAAAAAAAAAATTTCGCACGAAGACATTAAAAACGCGACAAAATTTCCGAATTGGTAATGTAAAGAAATAAGAAAAAAAGTTCATTTCATCAAATATTTTTGATTTCGATATCAAATTCATACAAATTTAATACATAATTTGAGAAATGAGAGAGAAGTAGAGAGGAATTTGAAACAGAATAAGAGAGAGAGAAATTTCAAACTGAGAAAAATAAGTTATTTTAAAGAAGTTGCTTAATATTTCTGTAAGTGGGTAATTTTTACCCCCTAGGGGGTAAATTTTATCCTCAGGGGGTAAAATTTACCTTTTTCCTAACCGGAGGGTGAAATCGTACTCTAAATAGGATCACATTTAATAAATCTGTCATAATGGTTGAACAGACAAAAAGACTTATTTATGACATAGAAACAAGTTGCAAATCAAATTAAAGTCTCTTATAATTAAACTAATCAAAGTCAATCTAGTTAGATTCTTGTGCACATGAAATTTTGATGCAGAAATAACATAACAATAAATTGCATCAAATATGGGACACTTAACATTCAAAATATAAAATATCTGTTTTTTGTGAAATGAATTGAATTGAAAAAGATTTCAGATTAAAATGCTTAACTTGGTTGGTCTCTTGTTGAATTCGTTGCCTCCTCAGGTGATGACTACTATCTCTTATTAAAATACTGTTGGTTAATTGTCTAGAGCTGATTCTGTGATTTAAAGCATCATGAACGAACGAACAGCAGTTCAATCTTTGTCTGTCTTGAATTGTGATCATTTCAAGTAAATTCAACTGAGGTGGGAGTTAAAAGCTTCGCCAACCCAAATTTCTCAAACAGAGGAGCAAAAATTGCTTTTGAACTGACTCGAGTCTGGCATATTCAATCTGATAGTCAGATATCCATATTATGTTACCATAATCAATTATTAGAAGCACAAGGTGATTCAATTAGTATCTGTTTCATGGTCAAACCATTTCTGGAAAGGCCTTGTGTAAATTAAATTATTTGAGATTCCAGTTTTCTTTGTGAATTATAAAAGAAATGTCAACCTCGTCGTTTATAAATGCAAGTAACACGAAACTTTCATCATATTGTTGTCACTTGCTTATTAAAATATGTTTTTTTTTCTTACAAAAAACAGCTAATACAAAAGTAAACATGCAAAAGTCAAATCACCTCATCATTGTCGCATATTATATTTATTTTAAAATAAAAATTAAATAAACAAGAAGACGACATTTTAAATAAAATATGTCTTACCAACAACGACTTTAATAATAATAATAATAAAAATAATAACAGAAAATTCAAGAGAGAGCCAGTAGTATGTGTTAAATGTAATTATATTTAACGCTTCTCTTATAAAATATACACAATTATTATTATTCCTTTTGGATAGAAATCTGTCGTGTATCTTTTTTTTATTCTTCATAGCTATAGCTAATAATAATCGCACACAACACATGCCTTCTTTTTTTGCCTGTTGCATGCAGATAATTCTAAAATATGATGTCTTAAATTACATTCAATGTGACTTGAAGTAAAGTATAAATAAATATACGATTTTTTTCTCTTCAAGTTATAATTATTATTATTACTTACATACCCCGTCTTATATGTGATGCTGGTCTAAGGATTGAAAATAATTTATTTTGTGTATCTTGTATAATTCAACAAGCTTTTTCCTTTTTTTTCATTTAATAAATATAATATTATTGTTAACTTTATTATTGAAGTATTTAAACTCAAATTCAAGAGAATTTTTTTTTTATTTTTTATAAAAGAGCCTTCATCAATATGAGTGTAATGTCAAAGTTTTCTCACAATTTATTATCATTCTTTACTTGTAGAGATTTTTGTTGTTCAATTTTTTTTTCTTTTAAATATTTTTATTCAAATTATTATTATGCAAATTTTTGTGTGACAATCG